>SJXQ01007011.1:126808-152036 GCA_006408695.1 Aepyceros melampus | reverse complement strand
CGGGGCGGGGCTGCGGAGGGGGAGGGGCGGGGGAGCGGCCCGGCGGGCTCCTGGCCCCGCCCCGCCCGCTGCGTCCCAGCCAGCCTGGCCCGCGCGTTTCTGGTCCCTGGCTGTAGCCCTCACTGTGCTCGCACTGTCGGTGCTGGTCCGAGGTACTGCTGCGCTTCGGTGCCCACACCTTCGCGTCAGTGCCTGCACTCGGGCAGGCTCAGTGGTCCAGTTAACGTGCTCGCTCTTAAGAGTTGATGGGGTCCTGTGTCTTTAGAGAATACTCGTACTGTATTGCTACTTTAATGACTATCGGGCAGCCCCGAGACCAATAAAAGGGACGGTGGTGCAGACTCGCTGCTCAGCCAAGGTGAAAGTTCGCGAATCTGAGAAGGACGTGGCTGGGCGGGTGCCATTTGGGTGAATTAAATTACCTTCTCTTGGGCCCGGGAACGAAGGCGAGAGCCCTTGAAAAGTGAAGGCAGTTGAGAATGGCTTCAAAAAGGAAAACTGAGTTTGCTAGTAGATTATGGTCGAAAAGATGACCCAAATCTGTTCCTCCAAAAGTACAGAAACAGTAGTTAAGTGCTGGGCTCTGAAACCATGCAGCCGATCCTGACTCTACGCAGGAATTGAGGGTAACAATCCTACCTTATAGGATTGTTTCAAATATTAAATTGTTTGAATACGTCATAAACGTGAGCTACCGGTATATTAGACTTGTATTGAAAGCATCTTCAGTGGAGTTAGAAGGTTTAAGAATAAAAATAAACTGGAAACACCCCTCCTCGGCCCAGAGAGGATGGATACTTCTTTAAAAGATGCGCTAATGATGCACGCAGCCCCTAAAAGCATGCACATTACATATTTCAGTCTCTACAATACTTCAACAGAATAGAGAATCGCGATTTCCACATAAGAAACACCTCGAAAAACATCCAGGATTTGACTTTAAGGCAGAAAAGGGTGATAAGGCATTCAGAGACCAAAGAAAAGTTTATGATTGTTTGCACCGCCTCTAAAATATTTCCACTTTCTGCCTAATTCTTATTTTGGGAGGCTCGGGGGGATGGCTGTACTGGGTCTTCCTTGCTGCTGGGACTTTCCTCTAGTTGCGGGAGTGGGGACTACTCTCTAGCTGCCGAGCTTGGGCTTCTCTGCTGTGGCTTATCTTGTGGAGCACTAGCTCTAGGGAGCCCTGGGCTTCAGCAGTTGCGGCTCTGGGCTCTAGAGCACAGGCTCACTAGTTGTGGCTCACAGGCTTAGTTGCTCCAGGGCATGTGGAATCCTCCCAGATCAGGAAACCTGTGTCTCCTGTTTTGGCAGGCCGACTCTTTACCACTCAGCCACCAGGAAAGCCCACTGCCTGATTGTTGGATCTGCAGAGGAGTTTGATTGTAAACTGTTAGTCGCTCAGTTGTGTCCCGACTCTTTTTTTTGCAACTGCATGGACTATAACCATGCCAGGCTCCTCTGTCCATAGGGTTCTCCAGGTAAGATTACTGGAGTGAGTTGCCATTTCCTTCTCCAGGGGAGCTTCCTGACCCAGAGATTGAACCTGGGTCTCCTGCATTGCAGGCGGATTCTTTACCATCTTAGCAAAAAGCAAGTTTCAAAATCCCTCCAGATGGAACAGCTGCAGTGGTGTATTATGTCTCCATTTCTACATTAGTATTTCTCGCTTAACCAATGACCAAACTAAAAATCCACCCTGTATATCTTTCAGCTACCTGAAGATACAAAAATTCAATGCAGTGTGTCATCTTGATTGTTTTAGGTACAGTTAATCTTCAGTTCCAGGGTCATTTGTTCCCATTTCTTTGTGATCAGTTCTTGGAATTGTGGTAGCTCATGTCCTGGGTATACTCTGGTCATCAAGTGGTTAATGTCTCCACATGGTGTTTGAATATCTATAAGACAGCTTACAGGCTATGGCTCAGAATATTATCTATGGCCCTTGAGAGAGAAAGTCTTTAACTATGCTTAATGAGTACGTTATTCTTATTTAGTCTCCTTTGATTGTTTTCTTTTGTTTCCCTATTTCTCAAGTCTCTGATTAAATTTATTCTTTGACTAAGTTTTCCACAGACAAAAGTCAGGTTGAAGACTCAGGGAGTGGAGGCAAGGGTGCAGCAAGGACCATAGGATCCTGCTCCCTTTCACCTTCAGCTGTGTTAGGTGTTCTTCCGAAATAGTCTCATAAAATCTAATGCACTTCTCTCTTAATTGATTATGTTCAGTTCAGTTCAGTTGCTCAGTCATGTCTGACTCTTTGCGACCCCATGAATCACAGCACGCCAGGCCTCCCTGTCCATCACCAACTCCCGGAGTTCACCCAGACTCACGTCCATCGAGTCAGTGATGCCATCCAGCCATCTCATCCTCTGTCGTCCCCTTCTCCTCCTGCTCCCAATCCCTCCCAGCATCAGGGTCTTTTCCAATGAGTCAACTCTTCGCATGAGGTGGCCAAAGTATTGGAGTTTCAGCTTCAGCATCAGTCCTTCTGATGAACATCCATGACCAATCTCCTTCAGGATGGACTGGTTGGATCTCCTTGCAGTCCAAAGGACTCTCAATAGTCTTCTCCAACACCACAGTTCAAAAGTATTGGTTCTTTGGCGCTCGGCTTTCTTCACAGTCCAACTCTCACATCCATACATGACCACTGGAAAAACCACAGCCTTGACTAGACGGACCTTTGTTGGCAAAGTAGTGTCTCTGCTTTTGAATATGCTATCTAGGTTGGTCATAACTTTCTTCCAAGGAGTAAGCATCTTGACTATGTTAGAATTACCTAAATATGTATCTGTTACTAGACTGAGTTCTGTGAGGGCAGGAGATTTCTTTTAATCATCTCCATATCATCAGCCACATAATTTTTATTGGACTGATGGACTGAATGAACACTCTCTGGTTTAGGAAGAAAAATGGTGACTTGTTGGCTCCTTACTGCTTTGTTGTTGTTGTTTAGTCACTCAGTCATGTCCAACTTTTTTGTGACCCCATGGACTGTGGCTCCTCTTGTCCATGAGATTTCCCAGGTATGAATACTGGAGTGGGTTGCCATTCTTTCTCTAGGGGATCTTCCCTACCCAGAGATCGAACCCACATCTCCTGCATGGCAGGTGGATTCTTTACTGCTGAACCACCAGGTCATATCACAAATTAAGTGGGTGTTTTCACTCACCCTTCTTAATCCTGGAAGAAAGAGACATTTTACAAATTATCCTGGTCATACCAATCTACATTTGTTAGGCAGTAATTGATTAAATACGTAAGTTGCTTATAGGTAGTCATCCCCACTGCTTCCAGTGGTCCTATGTCCCTGAATACATATTACCCAAGAGAATCCCATAAGGCACCATTCCCTCACTCACATGAACCATGTGCTATTATGCAAGCATTTTTCCATGTGAGCCTGAGCCAGAACATCAACAACTGACCACATGTAAGATGTACAGAGTAATAGTTGCCAGCAGAACTGGGTTTGGCTTAGTTACACCAAGAGGAAAATTCCCTCTGGGTTTTCCTGAGGGGGTCCTACGAAGACTGTAAGGCCTGGACATGTTTTGCTTACAATCTGAACTGAAAAACTCAAAGGACAACCACAATCTCACCAGTAGGACACAGATAACAAGACTTATCTGTGGATTTTTGCAAGACGGCTTTTTAAAGAGTATTATGTGATGAGGGAAAAATCACTTGAAAGTTGTTCTTTTCCTAGGAGTTAAGATGAACACAAAACTCCTCCTCAGTGAATAGAAGGGGCACTATTCTGCGCTCCTTTCCTCTAGGCAATTAGGACTTAGGGTGTCTAGGAAAGATCATCAACTCAAAGGTGAGAGGAGAGGTCCCTGGGAATTCCCTGGCTGTCCAGTGGTTAAGATTCCACACTTCCTGTGAAGAGGGCACAGGTCTGATCCCTGGTTGGAAAGATCCTGCATACCATGCAGTGTGGCCAAAAAATAAATAAAAATGAAAGAGAGAGGTTCCTGATTAGAAAATGATTTGGTTTAGGAACTGTATTCAATATTCTGTGATAAACTATAATGGTAAAAATATGAAAAAGGGTATGTATGTGCTTAGCTGAATCACTTTGCTGTACAACAGAAATTAACACATTAGAAATCAACTGTATTTGAATAAAATAAATTTAAGAAAAATAATATGGTTTAAAATTCTGGCGTACCCATCAGGGTCATGCTTTCTGATATGGAGCAGGTTCAAGGACTTTACAGGGAATATTATAAGTGGTGCGTATGTTCAGATTCTCAGTCACGACTGACTTTTTGCGACCCCATGGACTATAGCCCATCAGGCTCCTCTGTCATGGAATTCTCCAGGCAAGAATATTGGAGTGGGCTGCCATTTTCTCCTCCAGGGAATCTTCCAGACCCAGGGATCAAACCCCATTCTCTTATATCTTCTATACTGGCAGGCAGATTCTTTACCCCTAGCATTACCTGGAAAGCCCGTTATAAGCAGATGTCAGCATTTTTTACATAATTTCTTAATATTTACAAATTTGGTCTGAAAGACAGTTTCCCAAAACTATTCATTCCACAATATTCAAGATGTAGAACTCACTATCAAGATGTCCTCCAGTGTTCATTTTGTCTTTGCTTAGGAACTTCCAATTAACCAAGAACTAAAATCTATTCTATTTTTAGATAGCTATAATCACTGTCATTCTTCCCTATATTGTACAGAAATGTTATTAATACCTCACTGCAGCTTTCTTCTGCAAACTCTGGCCATCCCACAAGGGACTTCTTCAACATGAACACAAATGTGGTTTAGTACTGGAATAGAACTACGTCTCCCATGTTTTCTCTTTTCCACAATAATCAACTTAACTTTTTCAAAGCTTCCTTCCTTGATCCACATTTGGTCTATGTATCAGTGCATTATCTCAGTCAATATCCTCTGTATAAAATCTAATTATTCCAAAAGTATCATACAGTGATGCTCAGAAATAAACATAACAATTCAGGCCCAACAATTACCCATTTGAGTAGAACTGTTACCTGCCCTCTTCTGTGCAAACTCTATTTCCATTAATGTTGCCAGGAGTCTACTGGACTTGATAATCAAATATTGTAATTTGGGGAACTTTCCTGGTGGTTAAGATTAACTTTCCTGGTTAAGATTTTACCTTTCAATGCAGGGAGTATGGGTTTGATCCCCAGATTGGGGAACTAAGATTTCACATGCCTCACAGCCAAAAACTAAAACATGAAACAGAAGCCATACTGTAACAAATTCAGAAAAGACTTAAAAAATAGCCCACATCAAAAAGTCTCTAAAAAAATATTGTGATCTAGGCCCTTTTACATGCATAGGTGTTAATACACAGCTCCTTAATCTTTCTTCCCAATGGCTCATTTTTTTGGATTGATAGGTATTCTCTGGAACATAGCAGGAACTTGATAAATATTTGAATAAACTAATCGAAAGTTTTATCTTTTTCTCCTTCATAAGTGATACCTTAAAAAATGTTTTATTTATTTATTTGGCTGCTGCCAGGTCTTTGTTGCAGCTCACAGAATTTCTAGCTGTGGCATGTGGGACCGGGACTTGTATCTGGGCCCCCTGCACTGGGAGCTTAGAGACTTATCCTCTGGACTAAAAGGAAAGTTCTTATAATTGAGTTTTATTAGTAATAGTTTGGTGATCAATTCATAGAAATGACAATTAATTTGTACAAGAAGTCTAAAAAGCCATGTAGTTGTAATTCTTTCTAGAGAAACCTTAAGATTTGGTGGCAAAATGTTTTTTAAAAAGAAGATATCAAGGAATTTCCTGGCAGTCCAGTGATTCAGTCGATTCAGTTCAGTTCAGTTCAGTTGATCAGTTGTGTCCGACTATTTGCGACCCCATGGACTGCAGCATGCCAGGCTTCCCTGTCCATCACCAACTCCTGGAGCTTGCTCAAACTCATGTTCATCATGTCAGTGATGGCCATCCAACCATCTTGTCCTCTGTTGTCCCCTTCTCCTTCTGTCTTCAATCTTTTCCAGCATCAGGGTCTTTTCCAATGAGTCAGTTCTTCACATCAAGTGGCCAAAGTCCAGTGGTTAGAGCTCCACAATTCTACTGCAGAGGGCATGGGTTTGATCCCTGGTTGGGGAACTAAGATCCCAGCAGCTGCCTGGTGCAGCCAAAAAAAAAGATTTCAAATATATTGTCTTAAGGCATTTATAAGTTCTTATATCCAGAGCCCTGTGATTTCATAATTATCAGTCACATTACATGCTCAAAAATTTGTACATTACACATTAACAAATTATTAGCAAAAAGTGGACTGCCACAACCAAAGATAATATAGCTGGCTCATATATCCAACAGGGTAAGCCTCTTAAAAAGAGAGTTCCAGGCTCCAACTCCAAATATTTTGATTTACTAGGTCTCAAGAAGCTTACAACCAACCCCATTTCTGAGTATATATCCAAGGGGAATTAAATTAATTAAAGAATTATCTGTGCTATCAAGTTCATTGCAACATTATTCATAATAGCCAAACTCCAAAACAAATCTTAGAGTCTGTCAACAGAAGAATGAATGTTTTAAATGTGATGTGTATATAGGAATATCATTTAGCCTTGAAAAGGAGATCTTGCCATTGGAAGCAATATAGATGAAACTGGAGGACATTTTACTAAGTGAAAAGCCGGATGCAGAAAGAAAATACTGCATGATGTCAGTTATATGTAAATCTAAAACTGTGAGTCAAACTCACAGAAGCAGAGAGTATAATGGTGGTTGCCAGGGGCTAGAGAGAAAGAGGAATAGGGAGATGTTAGTCAAAGGGTAACAAGCTGCAGTCATGTAGGATGAATGAGTCTGGAGATTTGATGTATAGCACGATGACTATAGTTAATAATACATTCAGGGACTTCCCTGGCGGTCCGGTGGTTAACACTCTGCACTTCCACTACAGAGGGCACAGGTATGATCGATTCCTGGTCCAGGAACTGCTATAAGATCCCAGATGCCATGATCTTTTTTGGCATGGCCAAAAAAGAAAATTTTGCCAAGACAGTAGATTTCAGATGCACTCATCACACACACACACACCCACACACACCCACCCACACACACACACACACACACCAGTAACTATGTGAGGCGATGGATACATTAATTAGCTAGATTGTAGTAATCGTTTCACTCTTTGTGTATAAAATACCATAGTGTATACCTTACATATGTACAGTTTTTATCAGTCAGTCAATCCTCTAGGTGAATCTGATGTGCAGGCAAATTTGGGAGTCACTGATTTAGTATATCCACACTTTTGATCAACATGCTATGAAGTGTCTGATGGGAATCATTAATAGCAAATGTTGAGGGTCAGGCTTCTTACAGCAGAAGTTCCTCCACCTATTTTCCACAAGATTTTAAGTATTCTATGGGGGAAAAAAAGGATTCTATGATCAAAAATGTTGGGGAACATGAAGTATAAATGGGTTCTTTACTGCGTGATTTTTTAAATATACTGTTGACCCTTGAGCAACTGGGTTAGAGGCGCCCACCCTCTGCGCAGCTGAAAATCTGCCTTTAGCTTGTAGTCGGCCCTCTGCTAATGCATCTCCTCCCATCCGAGTTTCGGAGCCACGGACTCGACTGCACTGTAGTATTTATTATTGAAAAAAAACTGCCAATTAGTGAAGCGATGCAGTTCAAACGTGTGTTGTTCAAGGGTCAACAGTACATTGTGAATCTGCAGCAGAAAAGATCTAACATGAAACATCACCAAACTTAGGGGACAAGAGACTGATCCATGAGCCAGAGTTATTTGAGTATAATCATTCAATAGTGAAGTAACTTAAATGAAGAAGAACCTAAACTCACATTTCTCCGTATTTCCTATAAGTAAAAAAATATTTCACTGCTATTCCTTCCTTCCTTCCTTTTTTTTTTCTTTTTTATCTTTCCCTAAAAGTGTTCTGATGTTCCTTCATTCATTGCTGTGGTTGTTTACGCTGGCTTTTAAGAGCTGATTGTTAAAATTTTCATGAATTTTGTGAGCTGGTTGTTAAAAAAAAAAGAAAAACAGCCATTATTAAAAATAAATTAGATGGACTTCCCTGGTGGTCCAGTGGTTAAGACTCCAAGCTTCTACTGTAGGGAGCATGGGTTCAATCCCTGGTCAGGGAACTAGCAAACATCCTGGATGCCTCTTGGAGTGGCCAAAAATAAATAAATAATAAAAACTTACAATTAAATCATGTAAGTTATAAACAATGGTAATAAGTAATATATATTCAAATTTCATCATTTCCCAATTATTCTACATCTTACTATTTACTAGGCTCTTGGGGTTATTTATGTCTATTGTATTTGTAGGGAACTGGAAACTGGGCTTGATGGGAATATTTGCACCTCTCTCGCCTGGAAAATCCCATGGACGGAGGAGCCTGGTAGGCTGCAGTCCATGGGGTCGCTACTAGTCGGACACGACTGAGCGATTTCACTTTCACTTTTCACTTTCATGCGTTGGAGAAGGAAATGGCAACCCACTCCAGTGTTCTTGCCTGGAGAATCCCAGGGACAGCGGAGCCTGGTGGGCTGCCGTCTATGGGGTCGCACAGAGTCGGACACGACTGAAGCGACTTAGCAGCAGAAGCAGCAGCAGAAATAAACAAATGCTAGGGTTCCCTCCATCCCACATCAGAAAGTTGGAAAAAGTTGCTAAACATTTACTGGCACATCACTGTCCATTCACTGGGCAGCAAAGTTCCTACATAAGCAAATCTCTGTCTGACAGTTATACTCTGCTTTCCTTCCTAATTGGCGTATTTTTACCCTAAAGCGTTTCATTGCAATGATGTATTTCAGTTATGATGAGCCTCATCTCCATAATAGGTCTGAACTTTATATTTTAAATTCCAATTTTAGGGGAGTTCCCTGGTTAAAACTCTACTCTCTCACTGCTGGGGTCCTAGGTTCCACCTCTGGTCGGATAACTAAGATCCCACAAGCCACTCCAAGCAGCCAAAAAAAAAATTTCAGTTTTAAGATGTTTACTAAAACAAGTCTGTACATTGGGTATGAATCTCTTTCCTATCGAGATGGCAAAATAGTGATGTTTGAACATGTGTGGTCATGAATAAAGATGACTAAACAACATCGAAAGGTATCAATGCTTACAAATTAACGCTGTTTGTGAGTTGTAATAAAGGTTGATTTGGACATGCTTGAAGCTGTTATCTATTCATTTCCAACCCTCTTGCCAGTTAGTGTTGCTTCCATAATTTCCCCCCAGACGTCCATCCACGACCCTGCTCCAATGTTTGATAATGTACTTTAGGACTTACTTAAGTTATTGTTTCTGTGCTTCAACCTCAGTTTGGACATCTCTTATATTGTTTGTTGTCAATACATTGCCATTATCCTGTCCTATGCATATCTAATGCAGAGCATTCTATAGTTAAGTCATAAGAAATTCTTGAGTGCTAATTGTTCTTCCAAACCCTCTGGCAGGAGAATTGGCATTGTCCTTTATCCTTGATAGCTCAGTTGGTAAAGAATCTGCCTGCAATGCAGGAGACCCCAGTTCGATTCCTGGGTCAGGAAGATCTGCTGGAGAAGGGATAGGCTACCACTCCAGTATTCTTAGGTTTCCCTTATGGCTTAGCTGGTAAAGAATCCACCTACAATGTGGGAGACCTGGGTTTGATCCCTGGGTTGGGAAGATTCCCTGGAGAAGGGAAAGGCTATCCACTCTAGTATTCTGGCCTGGAGAATTCCACGGACAGTCCGTTGGGGTCATAAAGAGTCGGACACGACTGAGCAACTTTCACTTTCACTTTTCATCTTTCTACCAGATTCATCAACAACACTGATGAAGCAGCTCTTCCATGAGTTCTTTTTTAAAAAAATTTTTTTATTTACTTACTTTTGGCTGGCTGGCTCTTCATTGTTGTGCATGGGCTTTCTCTAGTTGCAGTGAGTGGTGGGATTATCCTCTAGTTGAGGCATGGGGGCTCTGTAGTTATGGTGCTCAAGCTTAGCTGCCCGAGTCATGTGGAATCTTCCTGGACCAGGGATCAAACCCATTGTTCCCTTCATTGGCTGCTGCTGCTGATCAGTCATTCAGTTGTGTTTGACTCTTTGTGACCCTATGGATTTTAGCCCCCCAGGCTCCTCTGTCCATGGGATATCCCAAGCAAGAATACTGGAGTGGGTTGCCATTTCCTTCTCCAAAGGATTGTCCTGACCCAAGGATCAAACCCATGTCTCTTGCATCTCCTGCACTGGCAGGCAGATTGTTAACCAATGGACCACCAGGGTAGTCCCTGTGAATTCTTACTTACACATATTTCCTTACTTATACACATTCTTAGCCATGGAACACTCAACCCCAAATCCTAGATCTTTGATGTAGGATGAATAGACTTTCTATTCATCAGTTTCACACTATTTAGATAAGCTATTGGGTCTGATAAGCTATTGGGTAATTACGGTGGCTCAGACAGGAAAGCGTCTGCCTACAATGTGGGAGACCCAGTTTGATCCCTGGGTCAGGAAGATCCCCTGGAGAAGGAAATGACAACCCACTCCAGTACTCTTTCCTGGAAAATCCCATGGACGGAGGAGCCTGTAGGCTACAGTCCATGGGGTCACAAAGAATTGAGACTGAGCAACTTCACTTTCACTTTTCACTTTCATTGGATCTGATACATTCAAGAACCTGGGGGTTCTCTAATATTGATTACTGAATCCTATTCAACCATATCCAAGTTCAGTCCATGTTGCTTCAAGGCCCTTCAGCAACAGTCGGTTTAATTGTCATTTAACCATCCAGAAAATAGCCTTTGATATTGACACACACATTTGCCAGTGTCCAACCTCAACAGTAGCACTCCTGAAATCAAACACTGGTACAACAATGAGTCTGCCTTAAGCACTGAAAACTCCTGAAGGGTAGGGCAAGGATTGCCAGTGCAGGTCTTCCTATGTTCACCGTGCAAGTATTTAAGTGAACTAAAACCCTGCTCATCTCAGCTTTCACCACAATTCAGGTTTCAAACCTCACGTTATTATTTATGACAACAAAATCAGCAATAATATCTTGCATTTAAACAGCTTTGTCATGTATATTATCTCAAAGATGTTCATAACATAAATGAGGATACCTTGGGGTTCTAAGAGATAAAGGCATTTGTTATTAAATGCCGACAGCTTGTTTGAGGTCACCCAGCTGGTTAGTGGAGAGTCTGGGAGCTGTGAACCAGTTTTGGGCTCTATCCACTCAATCTAGTGTTTCTCTTGTCATCCCACCCAGCTGCTTATTTCTCTGCTATTTTCCTTGGTATCGTATTTTGTCCAGAACACTTATGGAAGATATATCCTCAAATACATACTTTAAAAACAAACTGGGACTTCCCTGGTGATCTAGTGGGTAAGGTCTGTGCTCTCAATACAGGGGCCCTGGGTTCAATCCCTGGTCAGAGAATTAGATCCCACAGGCCACAGCTAAATTTCCATGTGTGGCAACTAAAACCCAGTTCAGCCAAAAAAAAAACCAAAACACTCAAACTAGAACTGGTCAAGTAAAAATTCCATGAGGGTAACACATATAAGCTCTCTTGTGACGCCATGGACTATAGCCTGCCAGGCTCCTCTGTCCATGGGATTCTCCAAGCAAGATTACTGGAGTGGATTGCCGTTTCCTCTCCAGAGGCTCTTCCCGATCAACCCAGGAATCGAACCTGAGTCTCTTACATTGCAGGCAAATTCTTTACTAACTGAGCTGTGAGGGAAGACCCAATGTACATAAAGTCACCTATGAAGCTCCAAAATAATAGTCTAATATGAGTGTACCTCTCATCTTTACTTTTTTTTTTTTTTTTAATTTGACTGCACTGGGTTTTAGCTGCAGGATGCAGGCTTTTAGTTTCGGCATATGGGACCTAGTTCCCTGACCAGGGATCAAACCTGGACCACCTCATTGGGAGCTTGGAGTCTTAGCCACTGGACCACCAGCGAGGTTCCCCCATCATCTTTAGAACAGACTCCCCTCTCACCCCCTAAAACCTTATAAACACTTCCATCAACAAGTGAAGATGGCTTTAGAGAAAACTGAAAGCTTAATGAATCACATCCAGCTTACACTTAATAGACCTGCAGAAACCTCTCTGACATGGTATGTTGGTAGCTTTGCAGTAAAAATTTAAATTTAATAACTACTTAATTTGGAAGGCAATAATGCTACAACAAAAGTTAAACTTCAAAATTGCTTTTGGCAAGGGAAATTAGCTGAGGCACCTCTTTGCACATGCTATTTGAAGCACCCACCTCCACAACCTAACCTCCTCCACCATAGCAAAGTTCACAATCCCCACCAAACTGCAAAAGGAAAAATTCGTGGTTCTTTGGAAGGTCACAAGAGGATGCTATCAAGTGCCCCACCTATGTCTGCTGCCAGAGTCCTTTCCAACTTAAGATTTCCATCCATCACAAGTAATTGCTTCAACAATTTAGCCTCTTTGATTAAAGAATCAGATTGGATCTCTGGATCGGAAGATCCCTGGAGAAGAAAATGGCAACCTACTCCAGTATTCTTGCCTGAGAAATTCCATGGACTCCAGAGGACGCTGGTGGGTTACAGTCCATGGGTTGCAAAGAGTCAGACATAAACCCCCACTATAGGTTTCCTGGCCCCAGGCAACTCATTCAGGGGAAAATATTGCTTTGTGCCTGGAGGGAGAGGCTGATCAAAATGACACTGTGATAAGGTAACAATCAGTTCAGTTCAGTTCAGTCACTTAGTCATGTCCAACTCTTTGCAACCCCGTGGACTGCAACATGCCAGGCTTCCCTGTCCATTACCAACTCCCGGAGTTTACTCAAACTCATGGCATTGAGTTGGTGATGGCATCCAACCATCTTATCCTCTGTTGTCCCCTTCTCCTCCTGACTTCAATCTTTCCCAGCATCAGGGTCTTTTCCAATGAGTCAGTTCTTCGCGCAGGTGGCCAAAGTATTGGAGTTTCAGCTTCATCATCAGTCCTCCCAGTGAATATTCAGGACTGATTTCCTTTAGGATGGACTGGTTGGATCTCCTTGCTGTCCAAGGGGCTCTCAAGAGTTTTCTCCAACACCATAGTTTAAAAGTATCAATTCTTTGGTGCTCAGCTTTCTTTATAGTCCAACTCTCACATCCATACATGACTACTGGAAAATCCATAGCTTTGACTAGACAGATCTTTGTTGGCAAAATAATGTCTCTGCTTTTTAATATGCTGCTAGGTTGGTCATAACTTTTCTTCCAAGGAGCAAGCATCTTTTAATTTCATGGCTGCAGTCATCATCTGCAGTGATTTTGGAGCCCTCCCAAAATAAAGTCTGTCACTGTTTCCATTGCTTCCCCATCCATTTGCCATGAAGTGATGGGATCAGATGCCATGATCTAAGTTTTCTGGATGTTGAATTTTAAGCCAACTTTTTCACTATCCTCTTTCACTTTCATCAAGAGGCTCTTTAGTTCTTCTTCACTTTCTCCTGTAAGGGTGGTGTCATCTGCATATCCGAGGTGACTGATATTTCTCCTGGCAATCTTGATTCCAGATTGTGCTTCATCCAGTCCAGCATTTCTCAATGTACTCTGCACATAAATTAAATAAGCAGGGTGGCAATATATAGCCTTGACATACTCCTTTCCCGATTTGGAACCAGTCTGTTGTTCCATGTCCAGTTCTAACTGTTGCTTCTTGACCAGCATACAGATTTCTCAGAAGGCAGGTCAGGTGGTCTGGTATTCCCATCTCTTTCAGAATTTTACACAGTTTGTTGTGATCCACACAATCAAAGGCTTTGGTATAGTCAATAAAGCAGAAGTAGATGTTTCTCTAGAACTCTCTTGTTTTTTCGATGATCCAGTGGATGTTGGCAATTTGATCTCTGGTTCCTCTGCCTTTTCTAAATCCAGCTTGAACATCTGGAAGTTCACGGTTCGTGTACTGTTGAAGCCTGGCTTGGAGAATTTTGAGATTTGCTAGCATGTGAGATGAGTGCAATTGTGTGGTAGTTTGAGCATTCTTTGGCATTGCATTTGTTTGGGATTGGAATGAAAACTGACCTTTTCCAGTCCTGTGGCCACTGCTGAGTTTTCCAGATTTGCTGGCATATTGAGTGCAACACTTTCACAGCATCATCTTTGAGGATTTGAAATAGCTCAACTGGAATTCCATCACCTCCACTAGCTTTGTTCACAGTGATGCTTCCTAAGGCCCACTTGACTTTGCACTCCAGGATGTCTAGCTCTAGGTGAGTGATCACACCATCGTGATTATCTGGGTCGTGAAGGTCTTTTTTGTACAGTTCTTCTGTGTATTCTTGCCACCTCTTTTTAATATCTTCTACTCTGTTAGGTCCATACCATTTCTGCCCTTTATTGTGCCCATCTTTGCATGAAATATTCCCTTGGTATCTCTAATTTTCTTGAAGAGATCTCTAGTCTTTCCCATTCTGTTGTTTTCCTCTATTTCTTTGCATTGATCACTGAGGAAGGCTTTCTTATCTCTCCTTGCTATTCTTTGGAACTCCAACAAAATTGGAAAACAGTGCCACAGATAAAGAATAAATGGGCTTGGGACTTCTCTGGTGGTCCAGTGGTTAAGAATCTACCTGCCAATGCAGGTGACATAGGTTTGATCCCTGGTCCAGGACAGTCCCGTATGCCTAGAGGCAACTAAGCTTGCAGGACACAAGTACTGAGCCCGAGTCCTAGAGCCCATGCACCACAAAAGAAGCCACTGCAATGAGAAGCCCATGCACCACAACTAGAGAGCATCCTCTGCTCATCGCAACTAGGGAAGACCTGTGTACAGCCACAAAGGCCCAGGGCAACCAAAAATACATAAGTAAATAGGCTTAAGCTGTTTCCGTTTACCAACAGGACAGTAACAGCCAACTGACTAAAGAGCACCAGTGCCTGGTAAGTTGCTCATTTGAGATCATTAAATTAACCAGATGCTATGTTAGGACATCTGAAGGTGAGACAGCAACACCTGGTAGATGTTGAAGTATTAATAACTGAGATCTAAATATTTTAAAGGAGTTGTGTTGACTGACTCCTGTTCCCAATTGGTCCCAACCATGATGAGAAATGGAGTCCCCAAAGCCAATCTCACAAGTTTTATACTAGCAATTCACTCCACATCAATGCAGTGAGATCATAAAGGCTCCCCAAACATCTCAGAGTCTGGTAACTACATTGGACCCCTTGGGGGAAAACCCAGGTGGTGCAAGAGAGACCTATAATAAGACGGCATTCTGTTCTTGGAAGGTCCTCAAAGGGTAAAACCCAACAATTTAACTCATGAGAGTTAGCACCTACAGAAAACTGACTGGAGGTCCCACTTATGTTATTCAAGATTTGGCAGATATTGAAATCCAGCCCTAATCAAACAGAGCCTAATTTGGAAAGAAGACAGATCTGTTTTTGTTTTCTTTATCTTTTTAGTATATTTTTATTTTATGTATTTAAAAATATTTTTGGCTGCACTGGGTCTTTGTTGCAGTGCATGGGCTTCCCTAGTTGTGGTGTGGTGTGTGCACTTCAGAGTGCACGGCCAGACCTAGGAGTTGCAGCACTCAGGCTCTCTAGCAGTGGCTCCTGGGCTTAGCTGCCCCATAGCATGTGGGATCTCGGCACCCTGACCAGGGATCGAACCTGTGTCCCCTGCATTGAAAGGCAGATTCTTAACCACTGGGCCACCAAAAAAGTCCCCGCTCTGTTTTTTAACAAGCAAAAAACTGATAGAAATTGAAACATCATCGTCTCAAAAAGAGAACCTCAAAAAAAAAAAAGAAAGAAAGAAAGAAAGAAAGAAAGAAAGAAAACCTCTGGTGGGAAAGAGAACCAGTGCACTCATCTGGGAAGCAACACTGCGTCTCTGGAAAAGAGAAGTCAACTCAGAGAGACTTCATACAGAGTAGGAGTTTCATAACCATAAACACCACAGGAAAGAAGTGAAGCAGGAGGTATAGGACACACATCTGAGATTTTACTACCAAGGAAGATGTGTTCATGAACCACTCTCTGAAAAGTCCACATGTTACTGCCTTGGAATGCTAGGGTCCAGATGAAAGAGGGGGAAAAAAGAGCAATAACAAGAGTTACCAGCCAGTTTGATTTTTTTTTTCTTTTTAAGTGTTTATTTATTTGGCTGAATCAAGTCTTGGAATCTTTGTTTAATTGCATGCAGCATGCAAACACTTAGTTGTGGCATATGTGATCTAGTTCCCTGACCAGGAATTGAACCCTGGCCCCTGCATTGGGAGAATGAAGTCTTAGCCACTGAACCACCAGGTAGGTCCCCAGCCAATTCCTCTTTTGATTGACAACTTAGTGTTCTCAATGGAAAGAGCTGGCAGATGACTTGAAGGGCATTGAAAAGATACTAACAGCCACTCTCCAGATTCATTGATGGTAGAATTATTAATATGGTGACAGATAACATCAAATGACAAATAATGGCAAATGGATTTTAAAGGGAAATAAGTCTAGTTTTGCCTGTTTGTTTGTTTTTTTCTTTTTCCTCTCAAAAGTGCCTAGATTTGGATGATAGGTGTATGGTCACCTTATTTATGAGTTACATTAGCTTTCTCTGTCCACCAGATCTCTTTCAGCCATAGGAACCCCAATCAGCGTGGCATCACAGAAGTTGACAGAACACTGAATTCAGAAGATCTGGGCCCTGTGCCTGATCCTGCCACTCCAAGCTGAGATCTGAGGCAGGGGCATCACCAGCTTGTGTGGCTTTCTCATCTATAAAATGAAAGAAATGGCACTTGACTGTCTCAGTGGTCTCATTGAGTTCTGAAATTATGCTACAGGAAAAAACTTTTTGTTTTTTGACTGTTCAATCCCACCTACTCAGTCTTCACCTTACTCTTCACCTCCTACGATGAAAGGAACATCCCTCCTTAGATGTTTCTGCCTTGTCTCTGGACGTCATGCAGATTTAACTGAGTCATCTACCTTTTCAAAATCAGCTTAAAAAAAATTTTTTTTTTGGTCACCACCTCCTCTTTGTCTTTTGCTCTTTCAGGAAGCATACTGTCATGAGACTGGATAGAGTTCAATAATCCGGCGAAGGTTTTCTTTTGCTTCTTATTTTTTTTGTGTGTCTGTTATAACTTCTGAGTCAAATGAAGCCTTTTTTAAGTAGAAGTTGAACAATACATTTCTTAGTGGCATGAAGTGAAAGACAATTATTAGCTTCAGAGTATATTGTACCAAGCACAGAAAAGGTACAGAGTCCCTGGTGGATCAGTGGTAGAGAATCCGCTTGCCAGTGCAGGAAACACAGAGGATTCAGGTTTGATTCCTGGGTTGGGAACACCCCTTTGAGAAGGGAATGGCAACCCACTCCAGTAATTTTGCCTGGAGAATTCCAAGGACAGAGGAGCCTGGCAGACTACAGTCCATGGGGTTACAAAGAGTCAGACACAACTTAGCAACTAAGTAACACAATTTAGAATAGTAAATATCCTTATATTGGTAGAATATTGGCCCTTTCCAGGGTAGACATTGGGAGTCATTGCTCCTGGTTGAAAAAAGCATCACTCACAAGAAAGTAATGTATATTTTCTAGGTGCTCTACTCTGATGAAACAGGGTTAATGCCACCTGTTCTGTCCCACAGGTGTGTCATGTGAAGCAACAGCACGGCCAGTGCCCAGGGAAAATGAAGCACTTTCAGGAGGGAACAACAAAAACACAGGACAGCAAATATTGACCTTGCACTTACCAGCAGTGCCAGACAGTGATCTAAGCCCTTGATGTACATTAACTCATTTGTGCTTTCCAACAGTCCTAGGAGGGAGGGACCATCGTTGTCATTGTACAGGTAAGAAAACGGAAGCACAGAGACTGTAAGTAACTCGATGAGGTCTCTCAGCTAATAAGAGACAGAAGTGAGATTTAAACATAGGCAACGGCAACCCACTCCAGTACTCTTGCCTGGAGAATCCCATGGACAGAGGAGCCTGGTAGGCTGCAGTCCATGAGGTCACAAAGAGTTAGACATGATTGAGAGACTTCATTTTCACTTTTCACTTTCATGCGTTGGAAAGGAAATGGCAACCCACTCCAGTGTTCTTGCCTGGAGAATTCCAAGGATGGCGGAGCCTGGTGGGCTGCCGTCTATGGGGTCACACAGAGTTGGACACGACTGAAGTGTCTTAGCAGCAGCAGCAGCAGTCTGACTCCAAGGTCCATCTTTAACTAAATGTCATTTTGTTTGAAACAAAATGACCGATGGGACTTCCTCAGTGGTCCAGTGGCTAAGACTTTAAGCTCCCAGTGCAGGAGGCCTAGGTTCAATCCCTGGCCAGGGAACTAGACCCCACATGCTGCAACCACTAGTTCACATGCCACAGCTAAAAATCCCTTGTGCTGCAACTTATGCTGGGAAAGATTGAGGGCAGGAGGAGAAGGGGACGACAGAGGATGAAATGGTTGGATGGCATCACCAACTCAATGAACATGGGTTTGGGTGGACTCCAGGAGTTGGTGATGGACAGGGAGGCCTGGTGTGCTGCGGTTCATGGGGTGGCAAAGAGTCGGACATGACTGGGCGACTGAACTGAACTGAACTGAACCCATACACATCGCAATGAAGATGCTATGTGCTGCAACTAAGATCCAGCACAGCCAAATAAATAAATAAATTTTAAGATAGATTTAAAAAAAAAGAAATGGTCAATTGAACAACCAGTAACAAAATCTTTTTTGAAAATCTTTCACTGCTGCAAAGCAAGTCATGCTCTTCTTTCTCATGACCACTTTTGCTGGGCTAGAGATTTCTGGGGACAATAATACAACTAAGATGACAGCACCATGGTTGAAAGAACTGGAATATGAAGCAATGAAATGTGCTCTTTTTCTATTTATTTACCAACAATTTCTACTCATCAGTTGCTGCTGAGAAGGTGACCTTCCTTCTAAGGGCCTGTGGAAGACAGGCCTTAGGAGAAAGGCAGATCAATTACTCCACACCTTGAACATGACGAGCAGGCTGCTTTGGTTTGACGTTGTAGAGTCATCCCCACGCTTCTTTGTCATGGGACCGAATTCCTCTGCAGAAAGCCTGCAGCACAGTCATGATAAGAGTGCCATTTCATACCACCCCCTTCCACTGGCACACCATCAATGATTCCATGCTAAATACAGGTCCTGCTGGTTACCCAAGTACCTACCGCCTCCAGGCTGTGCTTGGAGATGTGCTTCACAGCTCACAGGAAGAACTTGGATGCTCTTTAGGGTGAGCTTCGGGTCCTTTCAGGGAAATTGACTCTTGGGTCAAATCTAAAATATCTGTGAACTCCATCATGTCACTCCAGCTCCTAAAAATTGACAAAAAGTGCTATGGTATTCACGCTGTTTTCGTTTTTATTTTTTTGGTCAACTGAAGCTTTGCAATTTGGAGTTTCACCGTGAAATCCCGAACTTTCTTCCGCAACTCAATAGCATACACTGGCTTTATTAATGGCATCTAGGAGATCTCTCTCCAGTATCCCTAAGGACACGCTCTCCTCTGTCACCAGACAGAAAATCCTGGGGAAACTCTGCAGCCAGGTTACTGATCGCATCTGCCTGTGTTGCCACCAGAAGTCACAGAGCAACACAAACAAAGTACGGGGAAAAGCAGACATGTGACATCCTCAGCCTCCCAGGAGAGTTGAAAACATTTCTCCAAGTGTCAGAAACATAATAGAACTGTCAAAAGTTGACGGAATAACTTAGGTGTTGTGAAATGTCACAGGTTTTTTTGTTGCTGTTGTTCGGTGACAATGTAAAAGCCGCAAGATTTTTCATTCAAATAGAAAAGAAAAATGAAGAAAACTATTGAAGTGCTGGGATAAGTCAACAGATGATTGTCCCCACGTGGCTGTCACCACATTTGTTTACATATCTGCTCAAAGGCTTTGCATTTCTATATGCACATCTTTCTGATTTTCCCTCTGGATCACACTGCTGAGAGATGCTGAATCTCTAGAAGGACTCCTTGGGTTCTTCCCTTCAGTTAGTTGGGTTTTTTGGAGGATGTCCTGACTACTCAGTGGGAGAGAATTTGATCCAGTTCAAAATAGACCTGGTTCCCTCCTCCGCTCCGCACTCCCCACCCCCCACTGGTAGTAATGTAACAGATGAAGTCTAAAAATTGACCTGGGAGAGAAAGAGAAGAAATATGTGTGGGAACATAAAAGGGGCCTTTTTGTGATCTGGTTAGTCTGTCTCTCAGGTGATGAGAACTAACATACCAGTGAGCCAACTGGCTACCTGGGACATCAATATGAAAGGTGTATTCAACCACCACTGGAGTAGAGTTGAATAATCCCACTCCGTGAAAACAGGTCTCGGACTGAACTGATGAAATATAAATCAGTCCTGCTACCACCAAAGGACAGGGCTTCCCAGGTGGCTCAGTGGTAAAAAATCTGCCTCCCAATGCAGGCGATGAAGGAGACACGGGTTCAGTCCTTGGGTCTGGAAGATCCCTTGGAGGAAGATATGGCAACCCATTCCAGTATTCTTCCCTGGAAAATCCTATGGATAAAGGAGTCTGGTGGGCTATGGTCCATGGGATCGCAGAGAGGTGGACACAACTTAGTGAGTGAACATGCACGCACCACCAAAGGAGAGTGTATTGTTTGGAGAAAAACAAAACCCTCCGCCCTTATTCTTTTAGCATTTTTGTGGCACATGCATTTAAGGCCCAAATACAACTTTATTCAGGTCCTCCCCTGGCCCTGAAGGCAGTCAGTTGACAGTTGTCTGAATAATGGATGACACTGTGTTGTTTACCTGGAATGACTTATTTTTATTTAAATTGGAAACTATGATTTCTGCCTTCTAAGAAGCTATTTAGTTCAGAAATTCAGAAAAAAGGTCTCATAAACCTATTATTTTGAACACAAAGAGGTATACACTATGTATGTATTTGTTTAAAAAAATGAACTCCTCTTTAACCCCACTGTATATGTTATATTAAAAAACACATCTGTTTAAAAGGTACATAGTCATTAGTCTCTGGGAGATGGTGAAGGACAGGGAAGCCTGGGATTCTGCAGTCCATGCGGTCATAAAGAGTCAGACATGACTGAGTGAGTGAACAGCAACAGCAACAAATCACTGTCTGCCTAAAGTACCATTTGTTTGAATCAATTTCTATATTTTTCACATTATATCAGCCTAGTAAACCACTCCGATGACCTGTAGTCTCTTGTTTATTTATTTATGTGGCTGTGTTGGGTTTCAATTTCAGCACACGGGGGTCTTGTGTTGCAATGCACAGACTCTACAGCTGTGGCTTGAGGGCTTAGTTTCCCTGCAGCATGTGGGATCTTAGTTCCCTGACCAGGGATCAAACCAAGTCCCTGGCATTGCAAGGCAGATTCTTAACCACTGGACCACCAGAGAAGTCCTGATCTGTAGTTTTTTTGAAAACAGTCAAAATATTGTATCAAATCATACTACCTGAGAACTGTTAGAAGTAGCTGGAATAATGAGGCTTACACTGTGTCCTGTATGAGTCATCTGGAAAGCTTTTCTCTTTATTTTTTTTCTCTCTTCTTTTAAACTACAAATTTATAGGTCCTAACTGAGACCTTCTGAATCATTCAGGAATGGAGTCTGGGAATCTGTATCTTTTAAGATACCTTCTTGGGGACTTCCCTGGTGATCCAGTGGCTAAGACTCCGTGTTCCCAAATCAGGGGGCCTTGGTTCGATCCCTGATCAGAGAACTAGACTCCACATGCTTTAACTAAGAGATCCTGCGTGTGGCAACTAAGACTCGGAACAGCCAGAAAAAAATCCCATTGTGATTCTTCTATAACCCAATGGAGAACTAGGATTGGAGAACCACAAATTCAATCAATGGACCTCGATGAACCAACCTTATATAGATGACAACTGCAGCCCTGGAAGGTCCCAGGCCTTCTTCTGGCACCTGTCAGTAGAATGCTTGCTATATGCCAGGTACTGTTCTTTGTACATAAGCTACATCAGTGGACAGAATAAGACCAAATCTACTAGTTCAATGGTGTGTTCAAATTGTGGACCTAAAATGCATTCACAGCCTTCCTGGAGAAAGAAAGGGCAACCCACTCTAGTATTCTTGCCTGGGAAATCCTATGGACAGAGGAGCTTGGTGGCTACAATCCATGGGGTCGCAAAGAGTCATGCATGACTGTGTGTGTTGCAACCTCCTTCTCACAAATTATTAGGGATTTTAATTGTATATATGGTTATGTGTTGTAATTAATAAAATGTGCCTATATCATATCACACACAGAAAAATATTCACAACCTAAAAGTTGAGAATTATGTTTTATCTAGTGGGAGTCTTCAGGACTTCAACCCCAGGAGACAGCATCTCAAGTAACCCTGAAGACTGTTCTCCGGAGGCAAGGGAAAGAGCCAGGTTATATAAAAGTTTTGTAGCAAAGGGCAGGTAGTCTGAACATCAAAAACTTATTCTTAATTAAAGTAGATAACTCAAGCTCTTAAATTTAGTGCTTTTCTTTATGGGAATATGCAAGAGTCTGGGCTCACTGAAATCATCCCTGTTATATGCACCTCAGCTCTCTAGGGCCAGTACCCTGTGTTTTTACATCCTGAGCTTCCTCAGGACTCCCTATAGGGAGTGGCTACAATCTGATGGCAGGTATCCTTTCCTTCCTTAGTTCTCTCAGGGCTCACATGCTCACATTGGAGGGCTGCAATTGCTGGTCACTGTGACATCCTTTCTACTGATATGGCAGGAAATATTCCATTTCTCAAAAGTAATCATTAGATTATTACATGTGGTTATGCTCAGTCACTTTAGTCATGTCTGACTCTTTTGCAACCCCATGGACTGTAGCACACCAGGCTCCTCTGTCCATGGGTTTCCCAGGCAGGAATACTGGAGTGGGTTGCCATTTCCTCCTCCAGGGGATCTTCCTGACCCAGGGATCATACCTGTGTTTCCTGCATTGGCAGGTGGATTCTTTACCACTGAGCCACCAGGGAAGCCCCCAACTTATTACATACCTATCGTGTATTTTGTTAAGTTCTGGAAATACAAAAATAAAAAAGACATTGTCTCTGTCTTCAAGGAGCCTTTAGTCTAGTGAGAGACAAGTATATATGAGAGACAAGTATTATTACAACACAGATAGATAAATTCTATATATAGAGATACACATGAGGCAGGATAACACAAGTGGAAACAGGGAGGACCAGAAGCCATTCTTGCCCATAATGCTTTTTACATCACTGTCTGTTTTTCTGTAGTTTTATGATTCTGTTAGTATAGCAATTAGTCATTTGAGAGCTGCTAATGAGGTATAAGATTGGAATGCTGATTTAAGTTTTCAGTGTCACTAAGGCCTCTGAAGGAGATCAGCCCTGGGATTTCTTTGGAAGGAATGATGCTAAAGCTGAAACTCCAGTACTGTGGCCACCTCATGTGAGGAGTTGACTCATTGGAAAAGACTCTGATGTTGGGAGGGATCGGGGGCAGGAGGAGAAGGGGACAACAGAGGATGAGATGGCTGGATGGCATCACTGACTCGATGGACATGAGTCTGAGTGAACTCCGGGAGTTGGTGATGGACAGGGAGGCCTGGTGTGCTGCGATTCATGGAGTCGCAGAGTCAGACACAACTGAGAGACTGAACTGAACTGAACTGAAGGCCTCTATGATTAAACTATAATACAATGGCATGAAATTAATTGCTAAGCTGGAAGGTACTAATAAAAAGTGCCATTAAGTGGTAAGCAAACAGTACTGAGGGTTGGACTCGTAAGTGGAGGGAATCCTAGGTGGGAGGGGAAGTGGAATGGACTTTTTTCTTTTTAAGATTTTTTTTTAATGTGGACCTTTTTTTATTATTAGATTTGTTGCAACATTGCTTCTGCTCTATGTCTCAGTTTTATGATTGCCAGGCTTGTGGGATCCCAGCTCCCCAACCAGGGATCAAACCTCCATCCCTGCACCACCCCATCCATGCCCCATTATTAGAAGATGAAGTCTCAACCATTCGACCACCAGGCTAGTCCCAAGAATGGACTTCTATCTATTCTATTCCCCTGGCACATCACACCTGCTGCCTTATGAAAACTTCATTCTAACCTTCAAGGCAGTTATTATTACCAATATAATAATTAGTTGTTTAGTTACTCAGTCATGTGTGAGTCTTTGCAACCCCGTGGCTGTGGCCCGCCAGGCTCCTCTCTCCATGGGATTCCCCGGGCAAGGATACTGGAGTGGGTTGCCATCTCCTTCCCCAGGGTTCTTCCTGACCCATGGGTTGAACCCACATCTCCTGTGTCTCCTGCACTGGCAGGTGGATTCTTTACCACTGAGCCACCAGTGAAGCTCTATTATTACCAATATCCCTCTTATAGAGGAAGATTCATAGGTTCAGAGAGGCTGAGAAACTTGCTCAAATTAACATAGCTCCCAAATGACACAGCTGGCATGTAAATTCAGGTCTCCAGGACTCCCAGTGATGGGATTCTACTAGTCCACCTCCCTAGGATCTTGCATTTCCCCAGGTCCCCTTCACTGATCTCACAAAGCTTTAGGCATGATCCTCTGTGCTGGATTATTAACGTGGAAGTTGCACTGGCAAGGAACTCAAACCATGCACGGGGTGCCCTGAACCTCTGAGCACGGAGCTTTCCTAGGCGTTAGAGTCATCACCCAGGGTTCAGCCAGAGGAAAGCATTGTTTGAGGAACCAGGCGCCTGCGATGGCCGGGGTGAGATAAGGCTGCTGACGATTGCCGAGAGCCTGCTGCAAAGCCTGCTCCATTCAAGCAGGAAAATGTGTCACTTCCTCCTGACTGCTATATCATTTCTCCGCGGGGGAGGAGGGGAAGGGAGCCGAGCCTTGAAAGAATTTAGAATGGGGCCGGGTGGGGTGAGGGGGAAGGCCGGTCGGAGTGGAAGAGTAGGATTTAACCGGCTCTGGCTACACCCTATTTAAAAAAAAACCCTGCATATTTTTATTTCTTGGCTTCTTGGCAGCCTACCCTCCTAACTGCGTCTTCATCCTTTTTTTTTTTTAATTCAGTGCTGGAATCTCAGCGCGGTGACTCCTCCCTCGTCTCCTCATATGCAAAAATCTCACCCTTCAATCTTGGCTGCATTTTTCTGCAAAGCTGAAAACATGGAGAGCTAGCTGAATACGTTCCCCACCCCCTACCCGCCTCCCACCAGATGTGTATAAG
>SJXQ01007011.1:112476-124164 GCA_006408695.1 Aepyceros melampus | reverse complement strand
ATATATATATATATATATACACACACATATAATAATAATGGAGTAGGGGGTGTGGAGTGATGGATACATGAGGTTCTATTATAATATTGTCTATTTTGTAACATTTGAAAAATTTCATAATAAAGATATTTTAAACACTTGGATCCTAATTTTGGCTCTAATTTGCAATGTTTCTTCATGCCTTTTATTTCCGTACTTCACCATCTTTATCTGTAACATAGGAATAATTCAGTCTATTGCTTTCTTGATAAGGATGTTCAGAGTATTGGTGAAATCATGAATAGGAAAGTACTTGGTAAATTATAAGGGTCTAAGGAATGTGCTGGTTAGAAAGGCTATACACTTACCATGGTAAAGGTAATCTGCCGACTTGCCTGCTAGTCTAGCCGTTAAGGCTCTGAGCTTCCACGGCAGTGGGCATAGGTTTGCACCCTGGTCAGGGATCTAACTGGTGGCTCAGACAGTAAAGAATTTGCCTGCAATGCAGGAGACCTGGGTTCAATCCCTGAGTTGGAAAGATCCACTAGAGTATGGAAACCTACTCCAATATTCTTGCCTGGAGAATTCCATGGACAGAGAAGCCTGGTGGGCTACAACAAGTCCATGGGGTCACAATGAGTTGCACATGACTGAAGCGATTAACACAACACACAGGGATCTAACATCTCAACGGCAAAAAAACAAAAACCAAAAACAGAAACACACATGCAAAAAAGCTAATCTGGGCACATACTGAAAAAAAAAAAAATTTTCAAGCCAAACAATGTTGAAGGTTCTCCCAGTACTTTCCTCCAGAGCAATTGTTGTTATCATAGAAATCTACAGATATGAAATCTTTATTTTCATATACAATTTTTAAGGTAACTTGAAACTTCTAGGCCAGGGGATCTCAGATTTTAGGAAAGACTGAATGAAGGAGAAGCCAGAACTGCACCTCTGTCAGCAGCCTTTCAGTGGTACAAGAATCCCTTGTGAATCTTGTTGAAATTCAGATGATGAGGGTGCAGTAGGTCAGGGGTGGGGCCTGAGAGTCTGCATGTCCAACCAGTTCCCGCGTGATGTTGATCCAGAGTCATGATTTGAGTGACGAGGCTTTGAACGTTTCTTACTCCTCCTGGAAAACTCCTTAGGAAAAAGAGGCTTATTCCAAATACTTGCAGTGAAGTAGTAAAGCACAGAGATTTTAAGAATCAAAGCATTCCTGGGAAAATGCCCTGAAGAGAACAGGCCTTCAAGGAGGGCAGGTTATTATAACGTCATTTCTTCTGGGCTCTGGACTCCACAGCAAAAATCAAATCCTCTGCGTCCTCTGACAGGGCACCCCCTCCGCCGGGTATAAAATCACATTTTCTACCAACATACAGCTCCTAATTTTTTCACTTCACTGCGTCCTCTCCAATGACAACTGATCTCAGAAGATATTTTGAGCTTTTAGCTTCTGTGTTTTGTGGGTTAGAAATGAACAAACAGAGAAAGTTGACAAATTTAAAACTGGGACTCTTTGTCAGGAGGAAAGAGGTTCATGTGACATATATATATTTTTAAAATCTTTTTATTTTGTATTGGAGTATAGCTGATTAACAATGTTGTGATAGTTTCAGGTGGACAGCAAAGGGACTCAGCCACGCATACATATACATGTATCCATTCTTCGTTAAACTCCTCTCCCATCTAGGCTGCCATTTGCCATATATTTTGATTAAAGCATAGGAAAATATTACAAACAGCACCTCCTGAACATCTATGAAAGAACTCCTATGAAGTAATCCAAAATTATGCCACAGTGGTATAAAATTTATTTTTCTCCTAAAAACCCATTGTTTTCCCTAAAGAAACGCATTTGATCTTTCCAAAGAACCCCGTTTCCCTCCTCCCTTTTCTCTATTAAATTATTTAAATAAGCCCCTAATGTAAGGTATCGAGCTGAACTACTTTCTACGCAACTCATTGGAAGAGACCCTGACACTGGGAGATGGAAGGCAGGAAAAGGGGGCAACAGAAGATGATGTAGTTGGATGACATCACCAGCTTAATGGACATGAATTTGAGCATGTTCAGGAGATGAACTCCAGGAGGTGGTGAAGGATAGGGAAGCCTGGCATGCTGCTGTCCATGGGGTTGCAGAGAGTCAGATACGACTTAGCGACCCAATAACAACTTTCTAGGTGCGCTCTTAGCACCTATGTAAATGAACATTGTCTTCTCTCTTGCAGTTTTGGCTTTTGTCAACTGAACTCATAGGCCCTCAAGGACTTAATTTACCACCCTGTTACCTATTTATAGTACCTCAGATATGATAGAAAACTCTTGATGGAAAGCATTACTTTTCTATTTGAAAAAAAATTTTAACTGTGATGAAATGCACATAACATAAAATTGACCATTGTAACCATTTTTGAGTACAGTTCAGCATTATGAAATATATTCACCTTGTTGTGTCATCCATCGCCAGGACTTTTTCACCTTGCAAAACTGAAACTCTGTACTTGCTAAAAAAACAACTCCCCATTTCCTCATCCCCCCGGCCCCCAGCAACTACTATTTTACTTTCCGTTTCTATGCATTTGAATAATCTAGATGCTTCATATAAGTGAACCATACTGTAAATGTCTTTTTCTAACTGGCTTATTTCTGTTAGCATAATGTCCTTAAGGTTCATTCCTTTATTTGGAATTTCTTAACAGAATGAATACTCATTCATAGAGGTATTTCAGAACTAGGGTCCTGTCAAGTTTCCTCTTGTCAGATTTTATTTTTGTGAGGATGAGTTTTAGCTCTGTGTGTGTGTGTGTGTGTGTGTGTGCGCGCACACACATGCATTTTGCATGTGCTCACGTGCAGCCTTGTGCCTGTCTGTACGATTTGTTTTCTTTTTTCTTGTTGAGGCTGGTATTTCACCATCTGAAAGGCTCTAAGTGATTCATGTCATCTTACCTCACACTATTCCTGTTAAGTCATGAAACTAAAATAAATAGATATTTCAGAAACAAGTGAGTCGTTGGTTGAAAGTCAGATAGCTGGGCTATGTTCTCTTTGTGGCTAAATTGTCTCCAGCACGTTTCTGGAGGAGATAAAGTCTTGCTGTAATCCCTGAGTAGGTCGGCTGGGTGTGTTCTGTGGGTGCCGTGGCCACTTCTAGCCCTGCTCCCCTCTTGACTTACAAGGGTATGTGTGACCATGACTATAGCGGGGTATCTATAAGTCACCCAAGGCTTGTGTCCTATGGGTGCTGGGATGTGGCATTATCTCTACAAATAAGGACACATTCATGTCCCTGGCTTCCTCCCAAATGACCTTAGATTCCTGCCAGAAGGGACTGAGAAAAATGAAGTTCCATCTTCCTGGAAACTGTAGTATTTTTATCGCTGTGAGTGCTGATCCTCTGAGGAGGCAAAGCCAAAGGTCTCCCCACCACCACCCCAGGGGACTGCGATGGAGGGTGGGGAAGGACAGAACCTGATTTCCAGCGCTGGCACTGCCACTCACATCCTAATGGAACACACCAACTGCTGGCCCCCAAAGCCTGGGCCATGCCAGCCACTGAGTAGGCACCCAGGAACTATTGTTGTTTTAAGCCTTTATTGAATTCGTTACAATATTATTTCTCTTTTCTGTTTTTTTTTTTTTGTCTCCAGGCATGTGGGGTCTTAGCTCTTCAACCAGTGATTGAACCCTCACTTTCTGCACTGGAAGGTAGTCTTAACTTTTGGACCATCAGGGATATCCTTACCTAGCAACTATTTACTAAGAAAATGGAGTGAGTTTTCCCACATGACCCTGGACACACCAGCTAATCTCCCTCCTCTTTAATTGCCTTCTCTGTAAAATGAAATAACAGGAGAGCTCGAGCTCTGTTTTACCTTCAACTAGAGTATTCTTTGATTTGAAAAAAGAACTTTCTAAATTTAACCATTATCACTTTTATGTCAGCATGTTCTGGGTAGGGATAAATTCCAAAAGAATAGTTTTTTTTAATTTATTCTCCCAGAGAAGTAAAAAAATAAAATTTTCTCCTTAGGGTAACGCTTCAGAGTTGGGGGTTGGGTGGAGAAAAGGAGAATTTTGGAGATTAGTCATCAGCCTAGAAGAAGAGTCTAGAGCCTGTCACTGCCATGGGTCACTTTTGGGACAACAGGAATGTCTTGGTAAGACAAAAAGATGATCTTTAAAAAAAAAAAAAAGATTCATTACTAAAGTGAGGAATCAATAGTCAAATTCTCCAAGTCATCTGACAAGGATAGTATATGCTTATATGCATTTGAAAGGCCATCATGCCTTTTATAGTTTACTGAATATATCTGTTATACAGGAGTTTGATCAATTTTGTGCTTAAAGCAATTTGCTCTTAGAACAACAACAAAAACCAAACCGAAACAAAAAAAAAAACCCAGAAAAGAAAGAAAAGGAAATCTGTGATCAGCAAGGTTTTTTTCCTCTGTTAAGTCGATTGTTCTGTGAAATGCTGGAAAACTTACAAAGACTGCTGCCTTAGGGCAGGACAATAAGACAGCCTGTTGTGGTCTTATTTTATAGCTGGGACATTTCCGGTGTAAGCAAATTCGGTGTAAAATGAAAGTATAATCATAGCACTGTTCAAAATGATGTTATTTCCACTCTTGGAAAAGGATGTGTAGTTGTCAGTAGCAAATCCTGAAAAAGAGACACTGGAGCTAGAAGTGTAGATACTTGGGAGCTCTAAGTTGAGCCCTTTTTTTTTTTTCTGTATAATTATCAAGTACTTTCATTATTTAAAAGGGATAGAAGGAAGCACAGAGATTTGTTGGACAAATACTCCAGAGACTTGGCACAGAGCCTGCATCTGGGGAAGTGGATTGGTGACTGGGAGACTGGAGTCGGGGTTGAAAAAGAGAAACTTAGTTCTCAAATGTACTTTTTCTCTTTGAATTTTTCAAAACCACAGGCATGTAGTATATTTTCAATTTTTACAAAGAGCCATACATTATTACTCAAACTGGTCTAAAAACAGGGAACAAACCATCAACAGGCTAATATGTAATAAAGCCTAATAAGACAGCAGAGAAAAATAAAATGGGAAAAGACGCTAGAGCACAGTGAAAACAACTTTAGCATGGTAGTCAGGAGGGACCCTACTTCTGTCTGGTTTGGTTATTTTTCTTTTTTGATCCTCAGTTTTCCATGGAATAAGAGGGAGTTTATATGGGTCAGTGGTTCACAAACCTGGCTGTGGATTTTTCTACTACAGTAGAAAATATATAAAACAGATAACCTACAAGGTCCTACTGTATAGCACAGAGAATTACATTCAATATTTTGCAATAACCTGTAAGAAAAAAGAATCTGGAAAAGAATGCTGCTACTGCTACTCCTGCTGCTAAGTCCCTTCAGTCGTGTCCGACTCTGTGTGACCCCATACACGGCAGCCCACCAGGCTCCCCTGTCCCTGGGACTCTCCAAGCAAGAACACTGGAGTGGGTTGCCGTTTCGTTCTCCAGTGCATGAAAGTAAAAAGTGAAAGGGAAGTCGCTCAGTCGTGCCCAACTCTTAGTGACCCCATGGACTGCAGCCTACCAGGCTCCTCTGTCCATGGGATTTTCCAGGCAAGAGTACTGGAATTGGGGTGCCATTGCCTTCTCCATTACACTTGACTAGATGGATTTAAAGGCTGCTTATAAAACCTGTCTTCCATGTAACAAAGTGCTGCTCTAGCACAACCTGAGAACTACCCTGGCCGCATTCCACCTCAAAACAAACTACGGGACTTAATTCTAGTACTGACATTTTACAGTTACACCTTCCCTTGAAAAAATTTTTTTAGAATAATATCAAATCTGAGTATCAATCATTGATTTCCCTGAGAAAAGAATATATATATTATTATATATAAAAATATATATATTTGAATTACTTTGTTCTATACCTCAACAATATTATTTTATGCATGTGTAAATATATCTATGTATATATATATATTTGAATCACTTTGGTCTACACCTGAACATCTGAACATCACACAACATTATAAATCAACTATACTTCAATAAATAAACAAATTTTTTAAGAAAAGAGAAATAGTTTAAAAAATACTATTGGGAATTCCCTAGTGGTCCATTGGTTAAGACTCAGCACTTTCACAGCAGGGCCTCTGAGTTCAATCCCTGATCAGGGAACTAAGATCCCACAAACCATGCATCCCAATCAAAAACAATGAAAAAGAGTATTGCTTGGATTCCATCCCTAGATTCTGATTTAATTCGTCTGAAGACACTGGTCTGTTCAGTTCAGCTCAGTTCAGTCGCTCAGTCATGTCCGACTCTTTGCGACCCCATGAATCTCAGCACGCCAGGCCTCCCTGTCCATTACCAACTCCCCGAGTTCACACAAACTCACGTCCATCGAGTCAGTGATGCCATCCAGCCATCTCATCCTCTGTCATCCCCTTCTCCTCCTGCCCCCAATCCCTCCCAGCATCAGAGTCTTTGCCAGTGAGTCAACTCTTCCCATGAGGTGGCCAGAGTACTGGAGTTTCAGCTTTAGTATCATTCCTTCCAAAGAAATCCCAGGGCTGATTTCCTTCAGAATGGACTGGTTGGATCTCCTTGCAGTCCAAGGGACTCTCAAGAGTCTTCTCCAACACCACAGTTCAAAACCATTAATTCTTCGGCACTCAGCCTTCTTCACAGTCCAACTCTCACATCCAGACATGACCACAGGAAAAACCACAGCCTTGACTAGGCAGACCTTAGTCGGCAAAGTAATGTCTCTGCTTTTCAATATGCTATCTAGGTTGGCCATAACTTTTCTTTCAAGGAGTAAGCGTCTTTTAATTTCATGGCTGCAATCACCATCTGCAGTGATTTTGGAGCCCCCAAAAATAAAGTCTGACACTGTTTCCACTGTTTCTCCATCTATTTCCCATGAACTGATGGGACCGGATGCCATGATCTTCTTTCATACCACCAGATATACTGCATATGTTTATGAACTGTAGGTACATTTATGCTTTATATATAAAAAGAGATTTTTGGGGGCCAGTATTCAGAATTCATGATGTAGATGAACTTGCAATTCCCTTGTAAGTTTACCAACGGAATAACTCTGTAAGTTTAACTTAACAGAAATCACAGAAGAAGGAAATAAAAGAGGATACACTACTGTGTAAATTCCATCACCATCTCCACTGGGGTTTGTTCTCCAGTTGTATAACATTCATATTATCCTGTGCCCTATAGAGTTGGACCTGCCTTCGCAGGTCAAGACATTATACCTGGGGCTTCCCCAGCTGGCTCAGTGGTAAAAAATCCACCTGCCGATGCAGGAGATGTGGGTTTGATCCCTGGTCTGGGAAGATCCCACATGTTGCAGAGCAACTAAGCCCATGTGCCACAACTACTGAGCATATGCTCTAGAGCCAGCAAGACACAACTACAGAGCTCACACATGGCAGCTACTGAAGCCTGTATGCCCTAGAGCCCATGCTCAGCAACAAAAGAAGCCACTGCAAGAAGCCCGAGCACTGCAACAAAGACTCAGCACAGCCAAAAAGAAAAATGCGTTAAAAAAAGACATTACATTCAATGAAGAAGGAAGAAGGGAGTGGGAGGAAAATTTCCTACACATCTGGGAAGATCCATCTCACCAGCCGGACATGTCCTGATCACTCTTGGTGTGGATCCCTGGGCAGAACAGCCTCACACATGGTAATCTGCCAACACTGGGAGTGGTCAAACAGGCCAGACAGAAACGAAGATCCCAGAATTCCCTGAGAGTGTGAATTAAATAACCTTTTAAAGACAATTCTACGCCCAAAGCAAGAACGGATAATCTGAATAAAAGATAAAGCAATTTCCTCTCTAGGACTTCACAGCACATGGTGTGTGCTCCCTGGTCCTAGCCACCTCCACTTGTACTAGAGACATTTATAAACATGTTGGTGGGCCTCCTACGCATAAAGGGAACATGAGAAAAGTTCAGAAGCTGTCCATTTGATGGGTAAGACAGATAACAGCTCTGTTACTGAGAGTGGAGGAATGACCTCCAATGCTGCTGCTGCTGCTAAGTCGCTTCAGTCGTGTCCGACTCTGTGCGACCCCATAGATGGCAGCCCACCGGGCTCCGCCATCCCTGGGATTCTCCAGGCAAGAACACTGGAGTGGGTTGCCATTTCCTTCTCCAATGCATGAAAGTAAAAAGTGAAAGTGAAGTCGCTCAGTTGTGTCCGACTCCTCACGACCCCATGGACTGCAGCCTACCAGGCTCCTCCGTCCATGTGAGTTTCCAGGCAAGAGTACTGGAGTGGGGTGCCATTGCCTTCTTCATGACCTCCAATAAATGAGTTAAAAAAATTTTTTTTAATCTATTTTTAATTGGAGGCTAATTACTTTACAATATTGTGTTGGTTTCTACCATATATTAACATGAATCAGTCATATGTATACATATGTCCCCTCCCTCTTAAACCTCCCTCCCCAATCAATGTTTTAGATTAAGTCCTTTTGAAAAAAATTTGCAGCCGCATCACTAGGCACAAAGGACCTTAGTTCCCCGAGAAGGGATCAAACCCACACCACCTGCAGTGGAAGGGCTGAGCCTTATCCACTGGACCTCCAGGGAAGTCTCAAGTCTCTTTATTCTAAAGGAACTTTTACGTGTAGACTGGACCCCTCACAAAAACATTTGTTTACTTTAACAACAACAAGTTCATGGAAGCCATTTGTACATACATAGAGCCTTAACTTTAGAACTCAGGTTTGATCTGAGATACTCTGGGCTTCCCAGATGGCTCAGTTGGTAAAGAATCTGTCTGCAATGCTGGAGACCTAGGTTGGTTCAATTCCTGAGTCAGAAAGATCCCCTGAAGAGGAAAATGGCAACCCACTTCTTGCCTGGGAAGTCCCAGGGACAGAGGAGCCTGCTGGGCTACCGTACATGGGTTCACAGAAGAGTCAGACACGACTTAGCGACCAAACCACTACCATCAAACTTGTGATGTCATTATTTGAGGACCCTGATCCAGAGTTCTGGGGCTTCCTTCCTTCTGGTAAAGCAGGAGCTCTCTATTCCTTGCCTCATTTTCATCTGAATGCACCTGTGAAAACTTTTTGGTCTAAAGTTGAAGATTCAGGGTCAAAGAAGGGAGTGAGAGGTGGAAGGGAGATGTCAGTCTATAATAGAAAATTAACAAATAAATAGCTATGTTAGGGGAAACACTGACTGAAACCACCCACCCTGGCCTGGCACCACATTAACCATTCGCATGAGTTGTTTTATACCAAGAGGTCCTGGCAAAGAACACAGAATTAACAAGCCACTACCAACCAGAAGAAGTTGGAAAAGGTCATGAGGAGATGCTACATGTCCTACCACCTCTCAGAATCCTCTTTGCTGGCATCTATCTTGACTGAGCAATGCATGTGTTTCCAGGAAGGACCTTGAGTCAGAATGATTGGCTAGAGACAGTTCGGACACTAACCCCATCATCATAAAACCTGAGTCTGAGGTCCACGTGGTAGAGCAGTCCTCGTGGGTTCCCTTACCCAGCTGCTCTCTGCCCAGGCAGCGCATTCCAACAAAGTCTCTTGCTTTATCAGCACGTGTGTCTCCTCAGACAAGTCATTTCCGAGAGTTAGACAAAAGCCCACTCTCAGACCCTGGAAGGGGTCTCCTCCTCCACCAACAGCAGTAATAATACATCTGGAAACATGTTGGCTTGTGTTCCTCCAAGGATCTGACAATATAGTTGGTGTTGGTAAATCAGCTGGTAAATCAGATAATTTTTATGAAGAGCTTAGTAATAATGTTAATGAATCCAAGCTCAGTCAGCTCCCTGCAAGAGAGGCCAATAATTGGAGGCAAGGAACAGCAACTTTATTCAGAAACCTGGGTGTCTTGAAGATGGTGAATTAATATCCTAGTGAAAGTGAAGTTTCTCAGTCGTGTCCAACTCTGCAACTCAATGGACTGTAGCCTACCAGACTCCTCTGTCCATGAGATTTTCCAGGCAAGGGTACTGGAGTGGGTTGCCATTTCCTTCTCCAGAAGATCTTCCCAACCCAGGGGTTGAAACCGGGTCTCCCACAATGCAGACAGACCCTTTACCATCTGAGTCACCGGGGAAGCCCCATGGCCTAGAGTACCATCTAATCAGGGTCTGGATACTAGTTTAGGAGGTGAGAAAATAAAGTAAAAAGGCCATAAATCTTGCAAAATATCCCTTGGCTTGGCCAGCATTGGGGAGAATATGTGCTAATTTCTTTCTGGCAGCCATTCAGAGGTGGACAGGGTAAGAAAGTCTCCCTGTGAGCTGAAAAAACGCATCAGGGCAGAGTTCCTTTAGGCAGGCTTATAGCTTACAGAGAGTGCTTAGAGCTAGTGATAAGCTGTATCACTACAGACAGCTACAGACAGTGCATCCTTCTAATGATTATAGTAACAAACACAACGAAAAGCAAAGAAGGTCAAACCAGTCAATCTGAAAGGAAATCAATCCTGAATATTCATTGGAAAAACTGATGCTGAAGCTAAGCTGCAATACTTTGGCCACCTGATACAAAGAGCCACTTGTTGGGAAAGACTCGGATGATGGGAAAGATTGAAGGCAAAAGGAAAAAGGGATGAGATGGTTAGATAGCATCATCAACTCAATGGACATGAATCTGAGCAAACTCCGGAAGATGGTGGAGGACAGGGAACCTGATGAACTGGAGTACATGAGGTTGCAAAGAGTTGGACACAACTTAGCCCTGAACAACAACAACAGCAAAGTCAAAGAAACAAATCCAACACAGAGTCAGATTTGCTTTTCCTGCTTACAATAATATAGTTCAATTCAGTTCAGTTCAGTCGCTCAGTCATGTCCGACTCTTTGCGACCTCATGAATCACAGCACTCCAGGCCTCCCTGTCCATCACCAACTCCCAGAGTTCACTCAGACTCATGTCCATCGAGTCAGTGATGCCATCCAGCCATCTCATCCTCGGTCGTCCCTTTCTCCTCCTGCCCCCAATCCCTCCCAGCATCAGGGTCTTTTCCAATGAGTCAACTCTTCGCATAAGGTGGCCAAAGTACTGGAGCTTCAGTTTTAGCATCATTCCTTCCAAAGAAATCCCAGGGTTGATCTCCTTCAGAATGGACTGGTTGGATCTCCTTGCAGTCCAAGGGACTCTCAAGAGTCTTCTCCAACACCACAGTTCAAAAGCATCAATTCTTCGGCGCTCAGCCTTCTTCACAGTCCAACTCTCACATCCATACATGACCACAGGAAAAACCATAGCCTTGACTAGACGGACCTTAGTCGGCAAAGTAATGTCTCTGCTTTTGAATATGCTATCTAGATTGGTCATGATTTTTCTTCCAAGGAGTAAGCGTCTTTTAATTTCGTGGCTGCAGTCACCATCTGCAGTGATTTTGGAGCCTCCAAAAATAAAGTCTGATGCTGTTTCCACTGTTTCTCCATCTATTTCCCATGAACTGATGGGACCAGATGCCATGATCTTCATTTTCTGAACGAAGCTTTAAGCCAACTTTTTCACTTTCCTCTTTCATTTTCATCAAGAGGCTTTTAAGTTCCTCTTCACTTTCTGCCATAAGGGTGGATCATCTGCATATCTGAAGTTATTGATATTTCTCCCAGCAATCTTGATTCCAGCTTGTGTTTCTTCCAGTCCAGCATTTCTCATGATGTACTCTGCATATAAGTTAAATAAGCAG
>SJXQ01007011.1:23405-97646 GCA_006408695.1 Aepyceros melampus | reverse complement strand
ATGTCTAGTTTGCTCTCTATATCTATGAGTCTGTTTGTGTTTTATTTGTTCATTTGGTTTTGGTTATTAGATTTCACATATAAGTGGAATCATGTAGTATTTGTTTTTCTCTGTCTGATCTAACATAGTTCAGTCACTCAGTCGTGTCTGACTCTTTTTGACCCCATGGACTGCAGCACTTCAGGCTTCTCTGCCCACCACCATCTCCCGGAGCTTGCTCATATCCATCGAGTCAGTAATGCCATCCAACCATCTCATCCTCTGTTGTCCCCTTCTCCTCTTGCCTTCAGTCTTCCCCAGCATCGGGGTCTTTTCCAATGAGTCAGTTCTTTGTATTAGTTGGCCAGAGTATTGGAGTTTCAGCTTTGGCATCAGTCCTTCCAATGAATATTTAGGACTGATTTCCTTTAGGATGGACTGGTTGGATCTCCTTGCAGTCCAAGGGACTCTCAAGAGTCTTCTCCAACACCACAGTTTAAAAGCATCAATTCTTCAGCACTCAGCTTTCTTTATGGTCCAACTCTCACATCCATACATGACTACTGGAAAAACCATAGCCTTGACTAGATGGACCTTTGTTGGCAAATTAATGTCTCTGCTTTTTAATACGCTTTCTAGGTTGGTCATAGCTTTCCTTCCAAGGAGCAAGTGTCTTTTCATTTCATGGCGGTAGTCACCATCTGCAGTGATTTTGGAGTCCAGATAAAGTCTGTCACTGTTTCCACTGTTTCCCCATCTATTTGCCATGAAGTGATGGGACTGGATGCCATGATCTTAGTTTTCTGAATGTTGAGTTTTAAGCCAGCTTTTTCACTCTCCTCTTTCACTTTCATCAAGAGGCTCTTTAGTTCCTCTTTGCTTTCTGCCATAAGGGTGGTGTCATCTGCATATATGAGGTTGTTGATATTTCTCTCAGCAATCTTGATTCCAGCTTGTGCTTCATCCAGTCCAGCATTTCACACGATGTACTCTGCATATAAGTTAAATAACCAAGGTGACGATATAAGCCTTGATTTACCATAAGAATGAAATCTTGTCATTTTTAACAACATGGACAGACCTGGAGGATATCATGTAAACAAAATAAATCAGACAGAGAAAGACAAATATGGCCAATTTATTTTTGACAAAGGTGCTAAGACAATTCAATTGGGAAAAAGCAATCTTTTCAATAAATGGTGCTAGGACAACTAGATATTCATATGCAAAAGAAGGAGATGAACCCCTACCTCACATCATATAAATATTAACTCAAAATGCATCATACACCTAAACATGAGCCAAACTATTAAACTGTTAAAGAACACACAGGCACAACCTTTATGAGCCTGGATTAAGCAAAGCTTCCTTGATGTGACAACCAAATTGTAAGCAACCAAAGGAAAAGATTAATTGGACATAGAGTTTAAAACTTTTGTATTTCAAAGGGCACAGTCAAGAAAGTAAAAACACAACTCACAGGATGGGAGAAAATATTCGCAAATCATGTATATAATTAGGATCTAGTATCCAAATGGGCTTCCCTGGTGGCTTGGGGTGAAGAATCCACCTGCCACTGCAGGAGATGTGGGTTTGATCCTTGATCCATGAAGATCTCCTGGAGAAGAAAAAGGCAATCCACTGTAGTACTCTTTCCTGGGAAATCCCCTGAACAGAGAAGCCTAGCAGGCTACAGTCCATGGGGTTGCAAAAGAGTCAGATGACTTAGCAACTATACAACAACAAACCACAACATTCAAAATATATAAAAAATCCTCACAGATCAACAACAAAAATACAACCCAACTTAAAAGCCAGTGAAAGATTTGATTAGACATTTTTTCAGTGTAGAAATGGACAGTAAACACGTGTGAAAGTGCTCAACATCATTAGCCATCTGGAAATGCAAAGGAAGGCCACAGTGAGCTATCACTTCATACCCTGTAGGATGGCTACAATAAAATAAATAAATAAATAAGGACCTCCCTGGTGTTCAGTGGTTAAGAATCTGCCTGCCAGTGCAGGAGACATGAGTTCAATCCCTGGTCAAGGAAGATTCCACACACCTTGGGGCAACTAAGCCCATGCACCACAACTATCGAAACCCAAACACTCTAGGCCTGTGATGCACAACAAGAGAAGCCATTGCAATAAGAAGCCCGCCCAGCAATGAAGATCCAGTTCAGTTCAGTCGCTCAGTCGTGTCCAACTCCTTGAAACACCATGGACTGCAGCATGCCAGACTTCCCTGTCCTTCACTAACTCCTGGAGCTTGCTCAAACTCATGTCCATGGAGTCAGTGATGCCATCCAACCATCTCATCCTGTATCATCCCCTTCTCCTGCCTTCAATCTTGCCCAGCATCAAGGTTTTTCCAGTGAGTCAGTTCTTTGCATAGGTGGCCAAAGTATTGGAGATTCAGTCTCAGCCCTTCCAGTGAATATTCAGGACTGATTTCCTTTAGGATGGACTCTCAAGAGTCTTCTCCAACCCCTCAGTTCAGAAGCATCAATTCTTCAGCTCTCATTTTTCTATATGGTCCAACTCTCACATCCATACATGACTACTGGAAAAAACATAACTTTGACTATATGGACCTTTGTTGGCAAAGTAATATCTCTGCTTTTTAATACACTGTCTAGGTTGGTCATAGCTTTTCTTCCAAGGAGCAAGTGTCTTTTAATTTCCTGGTTGCAGTTACCATCTGCAGTGATTTTGGAGCCCAAGAAAATAAAGTCTGTCCCTGTTTCCATTGTACATTATCTTCCAATGAAGACCCAGTGCAGACAAAAATAAACGAATAAATAAAAATTTTCAAATAAATAAAATAACAGGTGTTAGCAAGAATGTAGAGAAATTAGAAACATCATACACTGCCACTCAGAATGTAAAGTGGTGCAGCTACTTTGGAAACTTTGGCAGCTACTCAAAAAGTTAAACAGACAGTTACTGTGTGACCCATCAATTCAACTGCTAGGTACATGTGTTCATACAAAAATTTCTACACAAATGTTCATGTTAGCATTTATATTATTCACAATCGCCAAAAGGCAGGAGCAAGTTAAATGTCCATCAACTGACAACAGAGGAGCAAAATGTACTGTATCCATGAAGTGGAATATTATACAGCCACAAAAAAGAATGGAGTACTGATACATGCTACCACATGGATGAGCTTTGAACAAATTACACTAAGTGGAAGAAGCCAGACAAATAATTCCCTTTATATGAAATGTCCAGAACAGGCAAATCAATAGTTACAGGAAGTAATGAGTGGTGCCAGGGGCTGGGAGGTGATGAGATCTACAGTGTCTTTTAGGGATGGGGTAAGTGTTCTGGAATTACACACAGTTGATCCTGGAACAACATGAGTTTCAGCTGCATGGGTTCACTTATACATTTTTTTTTCCAATAAATACAGACCGTACTACATGATTTGAGGTTGTTAGTTAAATCTATGGATGTGGAACTGCAGATAGGGAGGGGTGACTGTGGGACTTGAGTATTCTCAGTTGTTGGTACCTGCAGCAGGTCTTGGAATCAATCCCCCATGGACTCCAAGGATGATCCTAGTGGGAATGTTTGCCCAGTTCCATGAATGTTCTAAAAACCACTGAAATAGGACTTCCATGGTGGTCCAGTAGCTAAGATTCCATGCTCCCTATGCAGGGGCCTTGGGTTCAATCCTTGGTCAGAGAACTAGATCCTGCATGCTGAAACCAAGAGTTTGCATGCCAAAACTAAAGATCTCGGGTGCCCAAACTAAGACCCAGTGCAGCCAAGTAAATAAATTAAAAAATAATAATAATAACAAGCACCAAATTGCACACTTTCAAACTGTGAATCTTATGATAAGTGAATTACATGTTAATTTTTAAAGAAAAATAACTATGATGCAGGTATAGTGATAAATGACTACAGATGCAGAGTCTTGGGATAGACAAAATCATAAGGAGGGCTGCAGTTTCTAATTACCTGGAGGGCGCCTTCCCATCACTCAGCTCCAGGTCGCTGCTCCATGAATGCAGGCTGTTGCCGAGTATTGCCAGATCTCCTGCACATTTTTCAAAAGTATCCAGAAATCTGAACTTTCGTGTGAAAGATCCCACTGTGGGAAACATTGATAACTATTATCAGTTACTCAATTAGGAAAAACATTGCACATGGGCCAGGTAAAATATATCTGCAGGCTGGATTCTATCACAGGCTCCTAGTTTGTCGTCTATGGGATACGTTGTTCCTGTTGTTTAGTCGCTAGGTCATGTCTGACTCTTTTGTGACCCTGTGGACTGTAGCCCGCCAGGCTCCTCTGTCCACGGGATTTCCCAGGCAAGAATACTGGAGTGGTTTGCCATTTCCTTCTCCAGGGGATCTTCCTGACCCCGGGATCAAACTCGCATCTCTTGTTTCGTAGGCAGATTTTTTACCACTGAGCCATCTGGGAAGTCCATGGGATATGTATCTCAAGAATTTCTGAATTGTTTTTTTATTTTTAAGTGGATGATAATTACTCCATAATTATGGTTTTGTATTATTTAATATTTAAAAGAGAAACACAAACAGGAAAGGATAAATCCCCACAATTCCATCACTTGTTTAACATTAATGTAAACAAGAAATTTACAGAAGTTTGCCCTTTCTAACTCCAAGAAATAGTGAATAATAACTATTAGGTATTTGGTGCTTATTTCTGACTGTTTCTATGAATAATATTTATAGAGGTATATATATATAGAGAGAAAGCAATATGCACACATTATTAATTATTATATATGGGTCATGCTAAGAAAATTTGTCTTTCCTAGTGGCTTAGTCAGTAAAGAGCCCACCTGCAATACCAGAGACCCAGGCTCAATCCCTGCGTCAGGAAGATCCCCTGGAGAAGGAAATGGCAACCCACTCCAGTATTCTTGCCTGCAGAATTCCATATACAGAAGAGCCTGGTGGGCTACAGTCCATGGTGTCACAAAGAGTTGGACATGAATGAGTGACTAACACTTTCACTTTCAAGGAAATTTAGCTAAATAGTGTTCTCTAAAATATTTATTTATTTGGCTACATTGGGTCTTAGTTGCAACTCATGGGCTTAGTTGCAACTCATGGGCTTAGTTGCTCTTATGGGATTCACCACAGCCAGGGATTAAACCCACGTCCCCTGAACTGCAAGACAGATTCTCAACCACTGGTCACCAGAGAAGATCCTGAGTATTGAATTTGGCTTCCCAATATATTGTGGGTTTCTTTCCAGATCTGCATGTTCAACTCAACCTTGTTCTTTTTAATAGCTACATAGTATTCTAAAAATTTTTAATGATAATTACCTAGCCAGTCCTATACTGAGAGGCACTGAAGCTGTTTCCAATGTTTTTGCTATTTAGGAAATTAACTGCACTGAAGATCCTTGAGCCTATGTATTTATATAATCAAAATATTTTGTGGAATTGATTTATATACATAGAATGGCTAAGTCATAGGGTATATATGGCTTCTTAAAATTTTTTATTGAAGTATAGTTGATTTACAATGCTGTTGTTTTCTTCTGTACAGCAAAGTGATTCAGTAGGATTTATGAGTTTTTATTTATTTATTTTTTACCTTTTGGGCCACACCGTGAAGAATGTGGTATTTTATTATAGTTCCTCAACCAGGAATAGAACCCGAGCCCTCTGCAGTGAAAGCAAGGAGTCTTAACCACTGATCCATCAGGGAAGTCCCGGGATATATGTGTTTTAAAACTGCATTCTGTGACCATGAGATTTCTCTCTAAAACATGTAGCAATTTACACTCCCACCAACATTGCTTATGAGCTCATCATCTCCCACACACACTTGGCAGGACTTGATGTTGTCCATCGGCTGAAGTTTTGCTACTCTGATGCACATGTGGGCATGCGCTCAGTCACTTCAATTGTGTTCAACTCTTTGGAGCCCCGTGGACTGCAGCCCGCCAGGCTCCTCTGCCCACCGGATTCTCCAGATAGGAATACTGCAGTGGGTTGCCATGCCCTCCTCCAGGGGAATCTTCCCAGCCTAGGGATCGAACCCGGGCCTCCCACATTCCAGGCAGATTCTTTAGCACTGATTCACCTGGAAGCCTCACTCTGATGTCTACTTGTCTTTTATTTGAAATTTCATTTGCATCCCAAGTCCACCAAAATAGAAAAGAAGCACTTTCCCCAATTAAATGTTTGATCAGAGCAAATGTCTCAGGCTTCTCAACTTAAAGGGAGAATAAAATACCTTCTTTTCAGGTGTTTCTAAAAAAAAAAAAAAAAGACTATACATAGAGCAGCTATCACAGAGCAGTTCAGTGAGCAACAGTAACACAAAGCATTACTAAAAATGGTACCCTGGTGATGGCAGAAGTTTCAGATCTCTGATTTACTGGAGCAGATAAGAAGTAGAACTCTGTGAGGCCAGGGCATTTTTATTGGGATTTGACTCATGGAATTTGAAATCAGACCTTCGGGGCTCAAATCCTGGCCCAACCACTTACTAGTTCTGTGGCATAGGACAAGTTACATAACCCCTCTGTGCGTCAGTTTCCTCATCTGTCAAGTGGAGCTGAGGACAGTAATAACTACTACTTCAGGAGGGTTAAACTAGGTAATACACAGAAGGTAAGGTGCTTAAAGCAGTGCCTATAAAGGTAAGCACTATCTAAATTAGTATTGTTTCTCTCTCTCCACTCTTTCCTCCCACGCACCGTCCACAACACTTCAGGAGAGGAGAGAAAGAACAAGCTACTTGCTCTCTGTCTTTAGAGTCATTTGAGTGTAAAAAACTAAGGACTTGAGGGACATGCCTGGTGGTCCATTGGCCGAGACGCCACACTTCCAATGCACTGGGCTCAGCCAGAGTCCCTGGTTGGGGAACTAGATCACACATGTCACAACAAACACTGAAGGTCCTGTGTGCTGCAACAAGACCTCTTGAAGCCAAATAAATAAATAAAAAGAAATATTTAAAAAGAAAATTTAAAAAACCCAAGGACTTGAAAGCTGGAGATATAGATTCTAGTCTTGGCTCCAAAGAAATTACGTCAACGACCTTGGGCAGGTCCATGCCCTTGTCTATGAGAGTTTCCTCCCCTCTTGAATGGGATGGAAGTGGTCTCCAGACACCCATCAATGGGAGGAATCCAGACCCAGACCAGACATTCCTTCATTGCCACCCCAGTTCCTGCCAGAGCCTGGGGTTGAGTTAGACGATGCGAGCTGGCCCCAGTTGGCGCCGGTAAGAACCCTAACTGCATAGGCTCCAGCCTGGTAAAAGGAGGCAGATTCCCTCCCAGACCATGCGGCCCAGAGCCACATTTTATAAGTCAGCAGTCCTGAGTGTGAGCCCTTCTCATGAGTAACCTGACACTTGGGCTTTACTCTTAGATCCAGAGCCCAAGTGACGGAAGGATTTCATCTAGGCGACTCCGTCATTTTTTTCCTCACTCTTTCCCAGCTGGAGAAGGAAATGGCAACCCACTCCAGTATTCTTGCTTGGAAAATCTCATGGACTGAGGAGCCTGGTGGGCTGCAGTCCATGGGGTCACAAAGAGTCGGACACGACTGAGTGACTTTACTTTTACTTCCCAGCTGCAGACGATTTGGGACAAGAACAGACACTGCGCATCTGCTAGCTGGTGTCTCTAAACAGTGACTTTCCATCTCTCGATACAAGTCTCCTTTTGTAGAAAACGACGACAGCATCTGCCTGTTAGAATCATTATAAAGATATCAGTTAGGGAGCTAACAGCAGGAATAACGTGAATCAAGTGGTTTAAAATCAAAGGGATTTATTTGGTTATCTCACTTGTAAGCAAGCCGTATGTAGGGCAGGCTCCACTATTTATAGTTGAAACGGCCCCAGATGTATTTCCGTTCTTCTTCCTTCTTACACAGGGTGCGAAAAGGGGAGGAATACACAAACATAAAGCAGAAGTTCACCACACTCTCATCTCTTTATCTGTTAATTATGCAAAGCAAGAAGTGAATATTTTCTGGTCCCAACCCCTAGAGGTCATTTCTGCTTAGAATTTGTGGCATATTTTTTTCAGACATTTTTTTCCTACCCATCAACAGACCACATCTGAGTGTTACAGACACATATACAAATATATTGTAACCCAAATAAAATCACGCTATGTGTGTTGGTTTTCAAACTAGTTAGGGTTTATCTAGAGCAGTGATTAAAAATTCATAATAGTTCATAATCCATTGAGACAGAAAGCAGATTGGGGGTTGCCAGGTTTCCATTGGAGAGATGGGTAGATGGTTCTGGAACTAGACAGTGGTAATGGCTGCACAGCACTATAAAGCTGCCCAATGCCTCTGAGTTGCACACTGTACAATTACCCTGGTAATTGGTAAAATTTTATGTAATGTGTATTTTACCACAGTTTTAAAAACATATATGCTCAAGAAGGACAGGGAGAAAAGGTAAGTGGATGAAGAAAGACAGGTGTGAGGCAGTAAGGAGGGATGGGGAATGGGGCAAATGAAAATGTCAGGCTGGTGATCACAACTCAGCTCAATCGATTGTCACTATGGGGGAACGTGGGCCAGATTTTAGAATTTTTCAAGATAAGACAGAGATAGGAATTTTATGTGAAAACAGTCAATCTGGGTATGTGAATTAAAAAAAATAAGATATGTATTATTTGTTTATTTGGCCCAGCCAGGTCTCAGTTGCAGCACTTAGGATCTTTGATCTTCACTGGGGCATTCAGGATCTTTAGTTGTGGCATGAGAGCTCTTAGCTGCAGCGTGTGGGATCTAGTTCCCTGACCAGGGATGGAATATGCCCCCTCCCTGCATTGGGAGTGTAGAGTCTTAGCCACTGGACTACCAGGGAGTTCAGTTCAGTTCAGTTGCTCAGTCGTGTCCAACTCTTTGCGACCCCATGAATCACAGCACGCCAGGCCTCCCTGTCCATCACCAACTCCCGGAGTTCACTCAGACTCATGTTCATCGAGTCCATGATGCCATCCAGCCATCTCATCCTCTGTCGTCCCCTTCTCCTCCTGCCCCCAATCCCTCCCAGCACCAGAGTCTTTTCCAATGAATCAGCTCTTCGCATGAGGTAGCCAAAGTACTGGAGTTTCAGCTTTAGCACCATTCCTTCCAAAGAAATCCCAGGGTTGATCTCCTTCAAAATGGACTGGTTGGATCCCCTTGCAGTCCAAGGGACTCTCAAGAGTCTTCTCCAACACCACAGTTCAAAAGCATCAATTCTTCGGCGCTCAGCCTTCTTCACAGTCCAACTCTCACATTCCATACATGACCACAGGAAAAACCATAGCCTTGACTAGACGGACCTTAGTCGGCAAAGTAATGTCTCTGCTTTTGAATCCCCTTGCAGTCCAAGGGACTCTCAAGAGTCTTCTCCAACACCACAGTTCAAAAGCATCAATTCTTCGGCGCTCAGCCTTCTTCACAGTCCAACTCTCACAATCCATACATGACCACAGGAAAAACCATAGCCTTGACTAGACGGACCTTAGTCGGCAAAGTAATGTCTCTGCTTTTGAATATGCTATCTAGGATGCTCATAACTTTTCTTCCAAGGAGTAAGCGTCTTTTAATTTCATGGCTGCAATCACCATCTGTAGTGATTTTGGAGCTCCCCAAAATAAAGTCTGACACTGTTTCTACTGTTTCCCCATCTATTGCCCATGAATTGATGGGACCAGATGCCATGATCTTCGTTTTCTGAATGTTGAGCTTTAAGCCAAAATTTTCACTCTCCTCTTTCACTTTCATCAAGAGGCTTTTGAGTTCCTCTTCACTTTCTGCCATAAGGATGGTGTCATCTGCATATATGAGGTTATTGATATTTCTCCCGGCAATCTTGATTCCAGCTTGTGTTTCTTCCAATCCAGCGTTTCTCATGATGTACTCTGCATATAAGTTAAATAAGCAGGGTGACAATATACAGCCTTGACGTACTCCTTGACGGACTACCAGGGAAGACTCAATTGAAGTTCTGAAAAACAGAATGTGGGCCTGCAGGTCCCCAGTTTACAACTTTAGCAGCAGATGACTTATAGGGTCCCCAGAGGAGGAAATGGCAACCCATACCAGTATTCTTGCTGGGAAAATCCCATGGACAGGGGAGCTTGGCAGGCTATAGTCCATGGGGTTGCAAAGAGTCAGACACAACTGAGCATGCACCCATGCACACACACACACACACAAGCTATTGTGTTCACCAGCGAGCTCTAGAAATGTGCTATATCAGGACAGGAACCAGGCACAGGAAGATGTCCTGCATGAGTGATGTTCTGTGAGGGGAAGTCAGTTCTTTCTCTGAAAAAGGAAACCAGCCAAGCAGATACTAGAGTGCAGAGCCTCTGCCCTGAGATTGGGGTTTGCATCAGCAAACACTGGCTTCTCCCACTTCTGCAGTAGGTGGAGTTTAGTTTCCCTCCCAGTTGATAGTGGGCCTTGCCACATGAATAGCTTTAGCCAAGGGAGATATGTCAGCAGCCACCAAGGCACACAAAGGTTTTATTTTATGGTAAAATATTTATGCATTCATTTGACTGAGCTGAGTCTTAATTGCAGCATGCAGGGTCTTAAGTTGAGGCATGTAAACTCTTAATTGCAGCATGTGGGATCGAATTCCTTGACCAGGGATCAAACCCGGGCCCCTTGCATTGGGAGTGCAGAGTCTTAGTCACTGGACCACCAGGGAAGTCCCACAAAGGCTTTAAATACTCTAGTGATGGCCCTTGAGAAAGTATGTCTCCTTCAGCCTGGGCTGCAGAATGAACACATACAGAATAAACCTGAATCCCACCAATGGCTCAGAGCCAAGACTAGCCAACATGTAGGCTGGTGCAGTCACCCACCAAAGTCTGCTCTATACCAGACACACTGCAGTTGACCTCAGTCTGGTGATCAGGAGGCTGTTTGCTGAAGCTGCTGAAGTTTGTGGGTAGATGATTAAACAGAATTATTGAGTCAATATCTGACTGATGACACTGTTGCCAAGTGTCTTTTGCACCCAAGGAGACAAGTGGGTTTGGTAAATCCAAACCCAATCTGTGGTTCTCAAACTTCATGGTATTAAGATAGCCTACATTTTAAGCTGTCTTTACACTCTTAAAAATTATTGAGGATCCCAATGCACATCTGTTTGAGTTCCATCTCTCAATGTTTACTATATTAGAAATTAAAACTGAGAAATTTGAAATACAAAAATGGTACTTAACATTAGCCACCAGAGAAATACCAATCAAAACTACAGTGAGATACCACCTGTCACCCACTAGGATGGCTATAACCCAAAAAGACAGATAGTTATCGGCAAAGATGTAGAAAAATCAAAATCATCATACATCACCAGTGGGAATGTAAAATGGTGCAGCCACTTTGGAAAACAGTCTAGAATTCTTCAAAGGGTTAAACATAGAGTTAGTGTTACCCAACAGTTCTGCTTATAGACATATATTCAAGAGAAATAAAAACACATGCCCACACAAAAACTTGTACACAAATGTTCATAGCAGCATTATTCAGAATAGCTAAAAGGTGGAAATGATCTGAATTCCCCTCAGCTGATGAATAGATCAATGTAATGTGGTCTGTTCATTCAATGGAATATTTGGCAATAAAAAAGAGCAAGGTGTTGATACAGGCTACGATGTGGATAAACCTTGAAAATATTATGCTGAATAAAAGAAGTTGGGCACAAAAGTCCACATACTGAATGATTCCATATTATGTTAAATGTTCAGAATAAGCAAACCTATAGAGAAGAAAGATTCGTCACTGCCAGGGGTTAGGGGTGATGGGAATAGGGAGTAACTGATAATGGGTGGTGGGGTTTCTTTGGTGGGGAAAGAAGAAAATTTTCTTAAATTGATTGTGGTGATAGTTGCTAACTTTGTGGACATACCAACAACCATTGGATGGTAATACTGTAAATAGGTGATTTTTATGGTGTGTGAATTATATCATTATCACAATAAAGCTATTATGGAAAATAAATACACACACCAAAAAAAAATCTATGCACACATGCCATTAGCGGGCAGAATAATGACACCATCACACACGTAACCTCTGGAAAACTCCACTAAGCCCTCGTGGAAGAATGAAAGTGAAAGGGGAAACACATAAGGCCCAGGAATTAGAGCCAAATGGGGAAAAGCTCTAATGGGCTATCTTCATTAAAATTTTAATTAATTAATTTGGCTGTACCAGGTCTTAGTTGCATCAGGTGGGATCTCTTATTGCAGAGCATGGATTCCATAGTTGCAACACATGAGCCTGCCTGCCCTGTAGCATGTGGGACCTTAATTTCCCAGTCAGGGATCGAACTGGTGTCCCCCGCATTGCAAGGCAGGTTCCTAACCACTGGACCACCAGGGAAGCCTCTCTAATGGGTTATCTCGACTCCAGAGTCCCTTTGGGGTCAACGAAGGTCAATGTTGTACCTGTATCACAATTCAAGCTCTCCACTGCGCAAACCTTGTGCTTCCCTCTTCCTTCTGCACGTGTCTAACACTTCAAGCCGAGCTTCAGTGTCAGACTGCAACAGGATTCATCAGCATATGGATGGAACATAAGACCTAGAAGTTGCATTTAACACATAAACAAGCCCTATTGTATTTTAGGCCTATTTCACAAGATATAGACTCCTATTTATACTGTGAGCCTGACATGCGACCTGGAGAGAGAAGAAAAAAAATTAAAAATAGCTGCCAGAAGCACTATTTACAATAGCCAAGACATAGAAGAAACTTAAATGTTCATCAACAGATGAATGGATAAATCAGATGAGGTACATATATTCAACGAGTAATATACTCGGGCATAAAAAAAAGAATGAAATAATGCCATTTGCAGCAAGATGAATGGTCCTAGAGCTTATCATACTAAGTGAATTAAGTCAAAGATAAATAATACAAATATCATATGGTATCACTTACATGTGGAATTTAAAAAAATGATACAAACGAACTAATTTATAAAACAGATACACTGACAGGAAACAAACTTATGGTAAACAAAAGGGAAAGGAGGAGGGAGAAATTAAGAATTAGTGATTAAAAGATACATACCCTGGTGGCTCAGCTGATAAAGAACCCACCTGCAATGCAGGAGACCTGGGTTCGATCCCTGGGTTGGGAAGATCCCCTGGAGAAGGGAACAGCTACCCACTCCAGTATTCTGGCCTGGAGAATTCCATGGGCTATATAATCCATGGGGTCGCAAAGAGTCAGACACGACTGAGCAACTTTCACTTTCACTACTATATATAAAATAAATAAACAACAAGGAACAGTATAGCTCAAGGAACTATATTCAATATCTTGTAGTAACATATAATGGAAACAAATCTAAATATATTTAACATATCACTTTGCTGTACACCTAAAACATTATAAGTCAACTATACTTTGATTTAAAATTTTTTAATTTTAAAAACATAAAAATTAAAAAACAAAAACTGCTATAAGCATTTCCTAGACATCACAAACGGAAAAAAAGTCAAAGATGCCCAATCTCATTAGAATTCGATATTCAGAAACATTCTCATTAAAACTATGACAGTATACTGTTTCATATCCAGCTAGTTGTCAAAAACGTAAAAGATTCTCCATATGAGGTTTTAATCCACAGAGTGAAACAAAAATTCATGAGTCCATGTTGATTTAAGTAAATCGTCAAATACGTAAGTAATGGGGAGAAGGAATGGCTCTTTCTTTCAATAGAATTCCAACTAACAGATGTAGAAAGAGAAAGGGGCATCCCAAATCACTATTAGGCAAATGCCCAGTACAGCTGTTGCAGACCAGATCCATGCTAAAATTCGTAGGTGCAAGTCTGAGGAGAATCAAGACTTGTATAGTCACAAAGTATCTTCCCCAAGATGCTTCTTAATTGCTAAGGGAGAAACAGGAACTTTACAGCAGAGATGTGCAGTAGACTGTGCCTTAACCAAGTGACCCAGGTCAATATCACCCACAAGACATAGTGGCATGTCTGATATGTTGCACTGAGAAAGATGCTGTACAAATGTTGCACAGCATCACCTGGCCAAAAAAAAGAAAATTGCATAACTTCATTTCAACCATGGAAAACAGGCAAACTCAAGCTGAGGGACATTTAATAAAAGAACTGATCGGTTCTCCTCAAAAGTGTCAAGGTTTGGACTTCCCTGGTGGTCCAGTGGCTGAGACTCCATGCTCCCAGTGCAGGGGGCCCAGGTTCAATCCCTAATCAGGGAAGTAGATTCCCACTTGCTGCAACTAAAGATTCTACAGGCCACAGCGAAGATCAAAGATCCCACATGCTGCGAAAGATCCCACATGGCCCACTTGGAGTGGCCAAATAAATGAATAAGGTCATAAAAGACAAGGAAATGAAGAGGAACAGTCACTGACTCTTGGAGGCTAAGGGCATCTGACAACTCAGTGTAGGATCCTGGATTTGTTCCTGGAACATAAAAAATCAGCAGAAAAACTGTGCTAGTAGTTAAATTAATAATATGATGTCATGTTAACGTCCTGGGTGTGATCACTCTGAAAGTGGAAGTGTTGGTCGCTCAGTCGTGTCAAACCCTTTGCAACCCCATGGACTGTAACCCACCAAGCTCCTCTGCCCATGGGATTTTCCAGGCAAGGATACTGGAGTGCATTGCTAGTCTCTTCTCCAGGGGATATTCCCAACCCAGGAATTCGCTGCATAGCAAGTGGATTCTTTATCAGCTGAGCCATCGGGGAAGCCCTCTGCTATAATACTATAATAGAGTTTGATCACTCTCAGTTCAGTTCAGTTCAGTCAATCATTCGCGTCCGACTCTTTGCAACCCCATGAATTGCAGCACGCCAGGCCTCCCTGTCCATCACCATCTCCCGGAGTTCACTCAGACTCACGTTCATCGAGTCAGTGATGCCACCCAGGCATCTCATCCTCTGTCGTCCCCTTCTCCTCCTGCCCCTAATCTCTGCCAGCATCAGAGTCTTTTCCAATGAGTCAACTCTTCGCATGAGGTGGCCAGAGTACTGGAGTTTCAGCTTTAGCATCATTCCTTCTAACGAAATCCCAGGGCTGATCTCCTTCAGAATGGACTGGTTGGATCTCCCTGCAGTCCAAGGGACTCTCAGTAGTCCTCTCCAACACCACAGTTCAAAAGCATCAATTCTTCGGCACTCAGCCTTCTTCACAGTCCAACTCTCACATCCATACATGACCACAGGAAAAACCATAGCCTTGACTAGACGGACCTTAGTCGGCAAAGTAATGTTTCTGCTTTTGAATATGCTATCTAGGTTGGTCATCACTTTTCTTCCAAGGAGTAAGCGTCTTTTAATTTCATGGCTGCAATCACCATCTGCAGTGATTTTGATCACTCTACTATAGTATTAATATCAGGTTTTTAAAATTAAAAAATTTTAAATCAAAGTATAGTTGACTTATAATGTTTTAGGTGTACAGCAAAGTGATATGTTAAATATATTTAGATTTGTTCCATTATATGTTACTACAAGATATTGAGCGATACACAGGGAATTCTCTGTACTAGCAGCAAATTTCCTCTAAGTCTAAAATTACCTAGTATAGCAGCTTCCACCTCACTCCCTCTCGGCCTGATCTCTGGAGAGAAGTAAGGGTGTCCTGAATGAGAAGCGCAGTAAAGAGGTGATTTAAATCACTTATATAGGACAGTCCTTCCAAGTCTTTGTTTACATTCAGCCGATTTTCTTGTTTCTTTTTTTCATACCTGACTAGTCCTAGAACCCTCTCCAATATGCCTGCACAATTTTTTAAGATGGATCCCACTGAAGAGACCTGCGGGTACATGCCTACACTTATTATGGGGTGGAGTCCCATTCCTTTTTGACCCCCAAGGAGTCTTCCTGCGCGTGTGCAGAAAGAGAAGTTTTCCTTGACCTCAGGAGTGGTCATCTTATCTCTTTACTTCAGCAGAGCTCAGCTTCTGTCACTAGCTTTGTCCTTGGATGTCTGTGTGAGAACAAAGATTTTACTCCACTTGACAAACACCAGCTGACTGGAGGCCCATCTATCTCCTACCTCAGGTCCACTTGCCCTGAGGGAAATCCAGATGCAGGTCCTAAGGGAACTAAGGTGAGGGCCGTACAGTGAGCAACTGAGGGGTGTGTGCTGTGCTCAGTCGTGCCCGACTCTTTGCGATCCTCTGTCCAAGGGATCTTCCCAACCCAGGGATTGAGCCCGTGTCTCCTGCACTGCAGGTGGATACTTTACTATTGAGCCACCTGGGAGGAGCTGACACCTCTGGCCAAGAGGCTGAGGGGATTCCCCCAGCCCCCTTCAAGCTTTCTGGTGAGTGAGGCCTTCACAGTGAGGATGAGCCAGGGCTTCAAGCAAGGATCATCCAGATAAGCCATCCTCTAATACCTGACTCACAGAAAGTGTGTGAGATGACCAACGTTTATTATTTTGAGCAGCTTTAGAGAAAACAATTGCTGTTGTGAAAGGTGGCCACCAGGTGGCACATGGATACCAAGGAGGAAAGGCAAAAAAAAAAAAAAAAAAAAAAAAACCAGCTGCCAACATTACAAAGAGGTCAGGGCTCTGAGTTCACTTATAAATTTATTCCAAGCCTAATAAAGATGTCATCAGGTTTTTCTTTTCTACAGCTAGGCAACTTGATTATAAGGCTCATTTGGAAGTACAGCAGGCAAATGTGGGGGGAAAAATTAAAAAGAAGGAGAAGGGGGCTAAAAACAGATATTGAAAACAATATAAAACAATACGTTGTGGATGCATCAGTTACATACACAGATCAATCCAGAAACAATTGCTTATGGAAACTTATACATGCATGTAATACTTTTTTAATTCAGGAAGAAATTTTAAGGAAGTTTTTAATTTAGTGCTATTGGATCAACTAGATGAACAAGCAAACAAAAAAGCTTGAGTCCGTTCCTCACACAAGATACCAGCTTAAATTCAAAGTGTATCAATGACCTAAGTGGAAAAATACAATCTCATAAATAATAAAACACTAGTGAGTCTCCTAATGACCTGAGAGTGTGAAAATGGAGTATATTTGCCAAACAGTTCATCAAAATTCAGATGTGATGAAAGAGCATTTTGTTAAATGACCAAGCAAAAATGAAAACCTTTCACAGGTTCAAAACATAAACCCACCGTGGGAAAACTAAAAACTACAGATGACAAAATGGAAAAAGAAATATTTACAACTAAAATCACAAAGGGTCTCTAAAATATAAACAGCATCTAAAAATCAAGGCCAAAAAGACACAGAAACCTACTGAAAGTGGGTAAGATATACGAAGAGGAAGTTCACATAAAAAGAAATGCAAATATCCCCTACATTCACAAAAATATGCTCAACACGCCCCCCATGTAATCTTTAAAAGCCACAGATTCAAACCACGCTGCAATCTTTTTTCTCACCTATCAAATCAGCAAAACTCCAGGTGATTTGACAACACTCTGTTGGCATTGCTGTGAGGACCCAGGGGTCCTTACACCTTGCTAGTGGAATGGAAAAACAAGTCAAACTCCATGGAGGAGAATCTGCCAGTATCTATCTAGCAAATTTACCCTTTGACACCTGCAATCCCACATCTAAGATTCTACCGTAAATACGCACAGAAAAAAATGTCATACAAATGTGCCTCTTCGGTACAGCAAAAAACTGGGGTCTTCCCTGATCCAGTGGCGAGACCCCTCGCTCCCGATGCAGGTGGCCTAGAGATCAATCCCTGGTCAGAGAACTAAGATCCCACATGATGCAACTAAGAGTTCACTTGCTGCTACTAAAGATTCCACATTCTGCGCAGCCACAGTACTTCATTAATTTTTTTAAAACTAGAAAACACTGAAGAGGCCATGAATGGAGTACAGGTTAAATCAACTATGCTTCATCCACAGAAACAGAATACTATTCAGCTGTAAAAGGAAATAAGATCTATTAATACAGATACGTAAGTGGGTGTGTGTGTCTGTCTGTATGCAGTGCTCTCTAAGATACAGTGAAAAAAAGCAAGGTGCAATTAGAGTGCCCAGATTGCCACCTTTTGTGCAGTAAGGAGGCACAGGGTCTCCCCTGTTTTCTGGCACGTGGCCCAGAGGGTGATGAGAGCCGGTGGAGAGTGGCTGGAGTGTGAGAGCCGGATAGAGCAGGTGAGGGGGCTGTGGGCTCCAGATTGGTTGGTTTGCATTTGAAAAGCATGCTCCAAAGAAAGTCACTGACTATCTCTAGGAACTGGCTAGTCCTGGCAGGGGTAGGCCTTTCAGGGTCAGCAAGGCCCCAGATGTCAAAGCATCAGGATACAGGGGGTGAAAAATAACCAAAACTGGTTAATACACTTCCATGGCCAGTCCATTATATTTGACCCACTGTGAACCTTCCTCAGCCCTCACTTTCTTTCCTTGTTTTAAAATGTAATTAATTAACTTAGCTGCTCTGGGTCTTAGCTGCAGCATGTAGGATCTAGTTCCCTGACCGGGGTGGATCCCAAGATCCCTGCATTGGGAGCACAGAGTCTTAGCCAATGGACCACCAGGGAAATGCCCCTTCACTTTCTATAACTTCCCACCAGTGTGTGTCCTGGTCTGTAATCCTATGACACCTGGCTAGCAGATCTTTTCTCCTGGCTGCCTATCTCTCTGGAGAGGCTTAGCCAGGTCTAGGGAGTCAGCTGCCACCTTAGATCATTCCCAAGTCTCCTGTTCAGACATCTCTCCTGAGCTCAAGGCCCTAAAACCAACTGCCAGTGGGACACCTGCACCTGAGTATCTCAACCGGAACCTGATCAAATCCCAAAGCAAATCAATCATCTCCGCCACCATCACGCCGTCCCTCTTCCTACAGTGCCCGTGTTTTGCGAATGGGCACCACAGTCCATCTGCAACCCAGTCCAGGAAAGTGGGAACAGTCCTAGATACCTCTCTCTGCTCAAATAGTAATCCAGAACTTTTAAATATTTCCTGTGTGTTGCCTCTTCTCCACCCCACTCCTACTACTCGAGTTTGGACAGTCTTCATCTATAATATTTTAAAATTATTTATTTATTTTTGGCTGTGCTGGATCTTTGTTGCTGCATGCAGGCTTCCTCTAGTTGCAGTGTGCAGGCTTCTCATCACAGTGGCTTCTCCTGTTGCAGACCACGGGCTCTGGAGCTTACAGGCTTCAGTAGTTGCAGCACGTGGTCTCCACAGTTGTGGCTTGTGGGCTCTAGAGTGGGGGCTTAGTAGTTGTGGCACGTGGGCTTAGTTGCACCTCAGCATGTGGGATCTTCCCGGACCAGGGATCATACCCATGTCACCTGCATTGGCAGGTAGATTCTTAACCACTGGACAATCAGGGAAGTCCTATAACTGATTGCAGTGGGGTCTGGATTAGTCTACCTGTGATATTGTGATTTACATTAAGAAAGATATATTTGGTGTTTGCTCCCTCTCCTGACACAGAGTCCCTAAAACCCTTGGATTTCCTGATAAGAGTGATAAAAGTGAAGGAAGTGTCTTTTATTCTTCATAACAACTCAGGGTCCAGTAAGGATAGTGAAGCCGCACCAGTTACGTGAACAAGGAGAATTGAAATATGGACTATAATGTAAGGAATTGCCAACTTGGCCCAGAGTTGTTATCTAGATAACTGCGAGGGTAAAAAGAGATCCCTAAGGCAGTGGTTCTGAAACCTTAGCCAAACTGTCTGGAGGACTTGTTAAAAGGCAGACTGCAGAGGACAACCACCAGAGTCTGATGGATCTGGTGTGGGGCCAGAATGATGTGTTTCTAACAAGTTCCCAGCAGACACTGATGCTGCTGCTCTGGGGACCGCACTCTGAGGACCACAACTCTAAGACAGCATAGAAGTTGCAACTGCAGGAAGCAGGGACCACACCTAGAGCTGGGGAACAGAGATGCGAAGAAAGGGCACCAGCCAACTGGCACTGATGCTTCTGATGAAACTAGTTTTTCAAATGTGGCTGTTGCTGCTGTTATTGTTTAGTCGCTCAGTCGTATCCACTCTTTGCAACTCTACGGACTGTAACCCACCAGGCTCCTCTGTCCATGGCATTGGCCAGGCAAGAATACCTGAGTGGGTTGCCATTTCCTTCTCCAGGGGATCTTCCTGACCCAGGGATCCAATCTGGGTCTCCTGCATTGGCAGGAGAATTCTTTACCACTGAGGCACCAGGGAAGCCCTTTGCAAGTGTTAGAAAACTACAAATTGAATTCAGGCAATGCGGTTGCTGCCGCCCCCACCGCCACCAGAGTGAAGAAGTGTTGCTGAGGTGACACAAGAACAGCAGGCAAGTCCCTTCTGCATAAGGTGACCAACCACCCTGGAAAGAGGTTCCCAGGAAGCATAACTTTCACTGCTAAAACTGGGGACACCCAGAGCAAACCAAGACGACTTAATCACCTTACTTCTGTAATCTCCTAGCAAACCCCATTGCCAGGGTCTAACATAGAACCATCTGACAAAACAGAAATGTGGTTTCCCTAGACTTCCCTTGTGGTCCAGTGGTTAGGAATCTGCCTGCCAGTGCAGGTGACACTGGTTTGATCCCTGGCCCAGGAAGATTCCACATGCTGTGGGGCAACTAAGCCCAGTACTGCAGCTACTGAGCCTGCACTCTAGGGCTTTCCAGTTGCAACAAGAGAGTAGCTCCGCTCGCTGCAGCTAGGGAGAGCCTGCTTGAAGCAACGAAGACCAAGCATGGCCAAAAATAAAATAAATTCTGAAGAAATGAAATGTGGTTTCCCAGCTCAGCATCACAAAGCAGAGCATAGGAGGGCAGGCTGGGAGTTCGGAGACAATAACCTCATAATTGATATTGACTCTTCATGATCTTCCCGATCTTTTACAATCTATCCTCAGGGTTGCTATCAAGGGAAACCTTATAAATAGGTATGACTGATCATTTCAGACTCTTGCCAATACATTTTCAATAGCTGTCTATGATGTTGTGATATTAAGAAAGATACACATTTGGTCTTCATCCACTTTCCTGACAGAGTCTCTGAAACCCTTGGATTTCCTAACTGATAAGAGCAATAAAAAGTGAAAGGAAGGGGCTTCCCTGGTGGTCCAGTGGTTGAGAATCCACTTTCAATGCAGGAGATATACATCAATCCCTGGTCCAGAAAGATCCCACATGCCACACGGCAGCTAAGCCCATGTGCCACAATTACTGAGCCAGCTCACCACAACTACTGAAGCCCGTGTGCCTACGGGCTGTGCTCTGCCCCAACAGAAGCCACAGAAGAAGAAGCCCTCGCACCACAAAGAGTATCCCATGCTCCCACAACTAGAGAAAGCCCGTGTGCCGCAACGAAGATCCAGCGCAGCCAAACATAAATAAATAAATCTTTTTTTAAGTGAGTGTCTTTTATTCTTCATAACAAGCCCCTTTCAACCACACCTGAGTTCATGGTGATGAAGTGGCTGCGGGAAAGCTGAGGAGGAGGGCTGGTTGCTAGGAAACCAATCCTGTGATTAGAGGGTTGGAACTCAGCCTTCCACCCCCCCCAACCCCTCCCCCCTGTCACCTCCAGGGAAGGAAGAGAGGCTGGACATTGATCACCAAAGACCAATGATTTAACCAACTATGGCTGTGTAACGAAGCCTCCATAAAAAGTCTAGGAGGTTCTGAGAGCTTTCTGCAGGTGCGGAGGGAGGCGTGTTGTGTGAGGCATAGCTGCAGAGGGCACGTCTGCTCTGCATCCTTCTCCCATATCTTGCCCTGTCCACCTCCTCCATTCAATCACTCTAGAGTTGGATCTTTTTATAATAAACCAACAATCTGGTAAGTATCTGTTTTCCGGAATTCTGTGAGCTGTTCTAGCAAATCATTGAACCTGAGGAGAAGGTATCGTGGCAACCCCCAATTTGTAGCCAACTTGTACAGAGGTTGCAGGTAACCTGAAGACCCACTAGTTGCAATAGGTATCTGAGAGTTGGGGGTGAGACTTGTGGGACTGAGTCCTTAAACCGTGGGATCTCAGGCCAACTCCAGGTAGTTGGTGTCAGAACTGAATTGAATTCTAAGACATCTAGTTGGTGTCCCCAGAGAAGTGGAGGCTGCTACTGCTGCTGCTGCTGCTGCTGCTACTGCTGCTGCTGCTGCTGCTGCTGCTAAGTCGCTTCAGTCGTGTCCGACTCTGTGCGACCCCATAGATGGCAACCCACCAGGCTCCTCTGTCCACGGGATTCTCCAGGCAAGAATACTGGAGTGGGTTGCCATTTCCTTCTCCACCAGAGAAGTGGAGAACTTCTTTAAAATACGTTTATTTGGCTTCATCAGGTCTTAGTTGTGGTGTGCAGGCTCAGTAGCCCCACAGCATATGGGATCTTAGTTCCCTGACTAGGGATCAAACCCGAGTCCCTTGCATTGGAAGGGACTGAACAACTGGAAATCCCCAATTGGAGAATTTCTTGGTGTGGGAAAAACCTCCATGCATTTGGTGACCAGTATGGAAAGTTGAGTGGTGAGTAGACAAAGAAAAAGAGTCTGTTCCTTTTCACTGCCTACCAGCCAATAGGGGTAAAATTCCTACTTTTTATTATAGCATAAAGGGCTCTTCAAAGTTAACTTCAGTTACAGCCTGAGTCTCATCTCTTTCCTGAACTTTATGTTCCAGAAATATAGAAATCTTGAGTTTCCTAAAGCAAATCATGTTCTCAAGTTGCTATGCTTTGAACATACTATTGCCTTTTCTGTTGAAAAGCTCTGTGGCTCATATGGAAAGAATCTGGCTGCAAGGCAGGCGACCCGGGTTCAATTGCCTGGAGAAGGGAACATCTACCCACTCCAGTATTCTTGCCTAGAGAATTCTATGGACAGAGGAGACTGATGGGCTACAGTCCAAGAGGTCGCAAAGAGTCAGATATGACTGAGTGACTAACACTTTCATCTGTTGAAAAGCACATAAATCTCTTTTTTAGAGAAAAACAGAAGATCAGAATACGTGCCTCCCCTTTAAGAATGGAAGTTAGTTTTTTGATCCATAATGTGTTATTTGAAGGCCAAAAACGATGTCAAGGCAAATGTGTTCTTGAATTCCACAGTATTTACTGTTCTCCAGCTTTTAACACCCAGGGAGAAAAAAGATAAGAACACTCCCAGTGCTAATGAAACTTGTTAGTTTTTCTTTCCTGTTAAAGATATTTATACTTGAATTCTTCTTAAGGTTTGATATATTTTTAGATGAAATCCATAAATGAAAAGCAATGATTGCTTTAAAAGTTAGAGATGGTTTATACAGTCATATCAGACAATAAAAAATTTGGTAATAATTTACTAAGCTTGTTCTTAAATTTGAAAGTTATTAAGATCCTTATGTGGTTATGTGGTTGAGAGTTTTTTTCCCCCTCACTTTCTACTGCAATTATTTTTTTTTTTAAATCAAGTGATTTATGACCAGTCTTATTTGGTTTTTCTCCAGCATAATAAATTCCCCTGTGAAGAAAGACTTCCAAGGCAAACTCTGAGCTTTTTATAGGATTCTGCTGGATTCAATAACTTCCTCCAGGAAGTTAGTCAGAAAGTCGTGTCTGACTCTGTGACCTCATGGACTGTAGCCTGCCAGGCTCCTCTGGCCATGGAATTCTCCAGGCACTGTGGATGGTGACTACAGCCATGAATTTAGAAGATGTTTGCTCCTTGGAAAGAAAGCATAACAAACCTAGACAGCATATTAAAAAGCAGAGACACCACTTTACCAACAAAAGTCCGTATAGTCAAAGCTATGGTTTTTCCAGTAGTCATGTACGGACGTGAAAGTTGGACCATAAAGAAGGCTGAGCACTGAAGAACTTATGCTTTCAAATTGTAGTGCTGGAGAAGATTCTAGAGAGTCTCTTGGACAGCAAGGAGATCAAACAAGTCAATCCTAAAGGAAATCAACTCTGAATATTCATTGGAAGGACTGATGCTGAAGCTGAAGCTCCAATATTTTGGACACCTGATGCAAAGAGCTGACCCACTGGAAAAGACCCGGATGCTGGAAAATATGGAAGGCAGAGAAGGGGACAGCAGAGAACGGGATAGTTAGATGGCATCAGTGATTCAATGGACATGAGTTTGAGCAAACTCTGGGAGATAGTGAAGGACAGAGGAACCTGGAGTGCTGCAGTCCCTGGGGTTGAACAGTCAGACACAACTTAGCAACTGAACAACAACAACGAGGGAGTTGGATTATAAATCTTTGCACGACCATCTTTCCACTATTTGGATCCTCCTTTTAGGCAGTAACTGTGGGTGTTGGTCTTCAGACTCCACATTTTGGGCACGGTATCTTTCCTAGTGTGGACAACCATCAAACGACCACTGAATGAATGTGACAGCAATTTTGATAAAAAACCAAATTCCAATACAGCCCCAGTGATTATTATTTAACTTTAGGCAAGCTTTTTTCTTTCTTTCTTTCTTTTTTTTTTTTTTTTTTAAATATTAGGCCACACCACTTATCTGGATGCAGGATCTTCACTTCCTAACCAGGGATCTACCCTGTGCCTCCTGCAGTGGAAGGGTGGAGTCTCAACCACTGGGCCATCAGGGAAGTCCCTAACCTTGGGCAAGTTTATGGTTGCCTGGCTCTCCTCTGACTCACAGAGTTCAGTGGGCAGGGGTGAGCACTCTGGAATCAGATTGCTCGGTTTGGCAGTTGCCCAGTTCTGCAGACTTGGGCAAATGATTAACTGCCCAGGGCCTGCTGGCCTTACGTACAGAATATGGATGGTGATGATGGTTCCTACCTTCTCTGTCCCAGTGAGGATTAAATGAGGTGATGCGTGTTTGCTTCAGAGCACAGTGCTTGAGATTTTAGACAGAGTGTAACTGTTCGCTGTTAGAGTTATGGAAATACGGTCTATGGTACTCACTTCATGGTGTTTTCTTTAATAATTTTAATTTATTTATTGATTGGCTGTGCTGGGTCTTCGTTGCTGCTTGGGTTTTTCTCTAGTTGGGGAGAACAGGAGCTACTCTCTAGTTTCAGAGCATGGGCTCCAAGGGGCTTCCCAGGCGTGCTGGTAAATAACTCATCTGCCAAAGCAGGAAACGAAAGAGATGTGGGTTCGATCGCTGGGTCAGGAAGATACCCTGGAGGAGGGCATAATAACCCACTCCAGAGTTGTTATTCTTGCCTGGAGAATCCCATGGACAGAGGAGCCTGGTGGGCTACAGGCACAACCGAAGTGACTTAGCATGCATGCATGGCTCCAGGGCACACGGGCTTCAGCAGTTTTATCTCCTGGGCTCTAGAGCACAGGCTCAATAGTTGCTCTGAGGCATGTGGGACCTTCCTGGATGAGGGATCAAACCCATGTCCCCTGCATTGGCAGGCAGATTCTTTACCACTGAGCCACCAGGAAAGCCCCATAGTGTTGTGTTTTAAGAACTAAAAGGAGTGATGTGTTCAGTGATTGACAGTAATCTGCACAGAGGGAGCACTCCCGCTTATCTCTTTTACTTGTTCTGAGGCAGTTTTGTCTCCTTTCAATGCACCCAGATGAGCAGCTAGCTCTGCTACTTCTTGTTTATCACCCAGAAAAAAAAAAAAAGTTCTTCTCCAGAAGAAGGACTGCTGGCTTATGCCAGGAAAGCTAACAGAGTGGAGTTCAAGGGCAGCATTGAGGACTGGTGAGAGCCAAGGTAGGTTCTAGCTTGCCAGGGCTACCATAACAGAGTACCACAGACCAGATGGCTTAAACAACTGAATTGATTTTCTCACAGTTCTGTAAGTTCAGCGTGAAGGTGCCAGAAGGGTTGGTTTCTCTCGAGGCCTCTCTCCTTGGCTTGCAGACGGCTGCCTTCTCCTTGTGTTCTCACATGACCTTTTCTCCGGGTGTACATGCCCTTGGTGTCGTTCCCTCTTTTAACAAGGACACCAGTCCTATGGGGTTAGGGCTCCAACCTTTCAACTTCATTTAAACTCAATTATCTCTAAACTCAGTCATACTTGGGCATCAGGGCTTCAGTGTACGGATTTGAAGAGGGGAGGGCATATTTCAATCCAGAACAATGTCCTAAGGCTGGAGGTGAGCAGGGAGCAGAACCAGATCACAAAGGGCCTTGGGAGGCCTGTTTGGGAGTTTCTTCTTGACCCACCCACCTATGAAGGTCCCCGGGGAACTGGCTCCATGCAGAGTCCCCTTTCTGTCCTTTACCTTTCAGGCAGGACTAAGCACAGCTCAACGGTGCATTTTCCAAGGTTGCCTGGAATCCTAATTCCTTGGTAGCATAGTGGTTAGGATCCCAGGCTTTCACTGCTATGGCCCAGGTTCAATCTCCCTGGTTGGGGAAACAGAGATCCCGAAAGTTGCATAGCACAGCTCGGCCAAAAGAAAAAAAGTTGCCCAGGTAAGAGCAGACCCAGTGGGAATCACTAAAGAGAAGCTGACTGGAGAGCAAGTGCACCTGGGAGGGAGTATGCAAATTAGATGCAAATGACAGCACACACACATACCCCAGTTAGGCTTCCTTCTTTGGGTCAGTGGTCCAAGGCTTTTGAAAAATAGTCTAAACCTGAACAGAGTAGTCCATAAACTCCTATGCCCACCAAATCTGAATGCCCATTGACCAGGGATTGTTCGAGGCCCTGGGGCTATTGCAGAGTTCAGGATCTAGACCTGCACTGTCCAATAAAATATTCCCAATATGAAGCACTTAAAACATGGCTAGTCTGAATTGAGATGTGCTGAAGTATAAAATGGAGCTTTCCACAGGGCTCAGAGCTAAAAATCCACCTGCCAATGCAGGAGATGCAAAAGACATGGGTTTGCTGTAGAGTAGAAACTACCACAACATTATAAAGAAGCTATACTCCAAAAAAAAAAAAAAAAAGAATTACACACACACACAAAAGGAATGCAGCCCTGTGACACAGTGAGAGTGATTTTAGGCTTCCAACCTCCGGAATTGTAAAACAGTAAATTTGTGTTGTTAGAGGCCACTAGGTTTGTCATTGTAGGGAAAGAGCAAATTAGCCAAGATGGCATAGTAAGGCTCTCTTGCCCGTCGGCCTCTTGCTCTTGCCCCACATTTTGTAAATAATGATCATGTCACAGCTGAGATTATTTAAAGTACTGTGCATGTGTATCACAAGGTATTCACTTGACCAAGGGCTACTTTTGGTCTGTGGGGCTATATAAGCCCCACCTGGAAAGCCCTTGCAGGTATGTGCCTTCATGTTATGGGCTGCTGTTATGGCTGCTGCATCAGCTAGGAGAGAAGGTTATGTTGTGACTGTTGCCCGCAAAGAATAAACATGTCTGCAGTTTCTACAGCTCCTCGAGTTTTCTTCCAGCTTCCTCTCTCATGCCTGGCCTACCCTGGGTTCAGCAAACCGTGTGAGAAGTGAGACAGTGATAATTTGTTACAGGAGCTGTAGGAAACTCTCATGCCTGCTGGATATTTCTTTCCTTCTTCCTTCTTTCCTTTCTTTTTTCTGGGTATTTCTTTGAGTCACATTCCTCATTAGCTGAGAGAGCCACTTCTTTCTAAGGTGTAGTAGGGCAAGTTCTGGCTGGGTCTTCAATAGCCCCAGAGGGTCTATTCAAACAGGCCCCTTTTCCTCTGAACTAAAGCTGATAAGCAAGGAGATTGGTGAAACTATGTGGAGTTCTGGTAAAGAGGACTGGCGTGCGCATGCTCAGTCATGTCCAACTCTCTGTGATTCCATGGACCAGCCCACCAGGCTTCTCTGTCCATGGAATTTTCCAGGCAGGAATACTGGAGTGGGTTGCCATTTCCTTCTCCAGGGATCTTCTCAACCCAGGAATCAAACCCAAGTTTTCTGCATTTCCTACATTGCAGGATTTTTTACTGCTGAGCCACCTGGGAAGCCCAAGGACTGGCATATTTGTCTGCAGTGGCCACCAGCATAGATGTCTTTCTGTAATTAGGACAAGTACCCAAAAACTGGATAGTTGTTCAACATGCTGAGTCCTTTAAATGAGATAAATCATCTCATTTAATTCTGAAAACAACCCTATGACTTAGATAACTATCAGTATCTCATTATTTAATAAAACATTTTTAAAAAATATTGATATTTATTTTGCTGTGCCGGGTCTTAGTTGTGGCATTTGGGATCTCCAGTTTTTGTTGTGATACGTAGGATCTTTTTTTAGTTGCAGCACATGGGATCTAATCCGGACCCCTGCACTGGGACGGTGGAGTCGTAGCCACTGGACTACCAAGGAAGTCCCTAGCATCCCATTTTAAACCTATGGAAACAAAGTCTGACAGGTTGGGTAATTTTCCCACAATGACTAAGACAGAAAAACATAAGCCAAGAGCTAAACTTAGGCTTACATATTGCTGAGAACCACCCTTTACTTATGCGAGAGACTATGACGAACAGGATGGATCCGTAAGTTTCCTTCATTCATCTTACAGGTAGCTGGGTCCCTGTGTTCAGCATTCAGGGTAGAGTGATGAACAACTCAGGCCAGCCTCTTGCAGCATGGAAGTCACATTCTATCAGAAAGACACCAGCAACTGAGAAGTCAGCCCACTATGATGAAAGTGAAGAAGAACATTAAGAGAGAGGTGAGAGGAAGTGGACAGGATGGGGAGGAGACTTTCTGAAGCAATATGTGGTTCTGAACTTGAAAGCCCACTGCCCTCCGAAGAGTGTCATAACCAAATTCTTCATGTTCCCTATCTTTTCTTTCCCTTGGTAATTCCCCCCAACACAAGCTCCTCTTGTCCTCTCAGGTTCTCTCATCTCCATCATTCTCTGTGCTGTCCTCTGCTCTACCCGCTCCTGCCTCCCTCCACCTTCCCAAATTCTGCCAGTGCAATCCCTGTAAGCCTTTCACTCGATGTTCCCTCGGACTCTTACCTTAACTAACACCAGATCCTTCTCCAGAGATAATCCCCACAATCTTTACTGAAGGCGCTTCATCCACCCACTCACCAAGCACCTCAAGGTCTGGAGGAGGAGAGGGGAGTAATCAGGATATACCACGGAAACAAATGAACCCAAATCCTAGTGACTCGCATAAAGGTAGAGGCTCCCTCGTGCGCCATGTCCAACCTGGGTGGCCCAAGTTCTCCACATGCTCCTTCCTTAACCCAGACTGATGGAGCAGTGTCTAAAACACCACCGATCTCCTGGCTGAGGGAAAAGAGATGTGAGCAGCCGTGAGCTGGCTCTTGGAGTTTCAGCTCAAAAGAGATATACATTGATGTGTTCACATTTCATTGGCTAAAGCAAGTCATGTGGCCAAGCTTGATCTCAAGTGTCTTTAGACTCTGCTGCTGCTGCTACTGCTGCTGCTAAGTTGCTTCAGTCGTATCCGACTCTGTGCGACCCCATGGACTGCAGCCTACCAGGCTCCTCCGCCCATGGGATTTTCCAGGCAAGAGTACTGGAGTGGGTTGCCATTGCCTTCTCCTTAGACTCTGCTATCCCTTTGCAACTCAGTGCTGTTTCCAGATATTATTAATCTTTCCCCACACTCTTTTTTAAATCTTCTTCTTCTTCTTGTTCAGTCGCTAAGTCATGTCCGACTCTTTGTGGCCCATGGACAGCAGCTTGCCAGGCTTCCCTGTCCTTCACCATCTCCCGGAGCTTGCTCAAATTCATGTCCACTGAGTCAGTCCTCTGTCATCCCCTTCTCCTCCTGCCTTCAATCTTTCCCAGCATCAGGGTCTTTTCCAATGAGTCAGCCCTTCACATCAGGTACCCAAAGTATTGAAGCTTCAACATCAGTCTTTCCAACTCTCACATCCATACATGACTACTGGAAAAACCATAGCTTTGACTAGATGGACCTTTGTTGGCAAAGTAATGTCTATTTTTAACATGCTGTCTAGGTTCCTCCAGGTTTTTTAAAAATCTATTTATTTTATTTTGGGCTGTGCTGGGTCTTCATCATTGTGCATGGGTTTTCTCTAGTTGTGGCAAGCAGGGGCTACTCTTTCTTTTAATAATTTTGTTTGTTTGTTTTTGGCTATGCTGGGTATATGTATGCTTTCTCTAGTTGTAGTGAACGGGGCCTGCTCTTTAGTTGAGGTGGGCAGGCTTCTCATTGCAGTGGCTTCTCTTGCAGCAGTACATGTGGTTTAGAGCGTGCAGGCTCAGTAGTTTTGGAGCACAGGTTTAGTCGCCCTGTAGCACATGGGAGCTTCCCAGACCAGGGATCAGGCCCATGTGCCCTGCATTGCCAGATGGACTCTTAACCACTGGGTATCAGGGAAGCCCCTCCTTCTCCATGCTCTTAAAAAAAGTTCCTTCATCCCCTTGACAGACCTCCTGGAGTAACAGCTAGATCCTCTTCTCTCTTCTCTTCTGACTCCTTAGTCTCCCTAGAAATCTGAGTCATACTTAGCTCCTCCCACTCCCTCATTCCATATCAGACCCTTTAGAATGTTCCAGAGGTTCAAAATCTGTCAGTTCTCTCATTCCCCACTGAATCTACCCTCTTCCAAATCACCATCATCTCTCACTGTACTACTGAGTTGCCCTAAAAGTTCATTCAAGTTTTTCCATAAGATGTTGAATACAACAGCAACCTTTCAAATCTTGCTCTACAGTTCATTCATGACCTAATTGTTGCTCCTCAGCCTAATCCTTCTGTAGATTCCCACGTCCTTTAGGAAGAGTCTAAAATCCTTGTTTGTTTTGTTCAGTTGCTAAATCATGTCTGACTCTTTGCAATCCCATGTAAACCCCATATTACTGCAAGCCCTATGTTCCCATTCCATAGGTTGTTTTTTCTGGGTTTTGCTTGCTTGTTTATTTACAATTTCCTTTCCTGTGCAAAAGTTTGTACGTTTGATTAGGTCTCATTTGTTTTTATTTGGACCATAAAGAAGCTAAGTGATGAAGAATTGAGGCTTTTGAACTGTGATGTTAGAGAAGACTCTTGAGAGTCCCTTGGACTGCAAGGAGATCAAACCAGTCGACCCTAGAGGAAACTGATCCTGAATATTCATTGGAAGGCAAATACTTTGGCCACCTGATGTGAAGAGCCGACTCATTGGAAAAGACCCTGATGCTGGTAAAGATTGAAGGCAAGATGAGAAGGGGACGACAGAGGATGAGATGGTTGGATGGCATCACCGACTCAGTGGACATGAGCTTGAGCAAACTCTGGGAGATGGTGAAGGACAGGGAAGCCTGGCGTGCTGCAGTCCATGGGGTTGCAGAGTCAGACACGACTGAGCAACTGAACAGCAACAACAATATGTCAAAAATGTTTTGCACATACTTTCTTCTAGGAGCTCTATGGTGTCACATCTTAGGTTTAAGTTTTTAAGCCATTTGGTGAAACACTGTGATCGCTTGCTCTCCCAGATTTGGAGCTGGATGAAGGCAGAGACTGCCACGTGCTCAGACACATCGACCATCCTCAGGAAATATTTTTCCAATGAGAGAATGAATTTGTCATACATGAAGTCAGGGGAAGGGAAATAGTAAAGGGGATGTGATTATATATGACTGAATCAGCTTCCCAAGATAATCAAGAGAGGCAGAGGAGGGCTGGGACGCTTGCACCACCTCCGATGCTCTTAGTCCTGAACTCATCAGACATCATTCCCTTCCTGCATTTCCCCCTGTGCTTCTAGACCTCACCCACACTTATTCAGAGAATCTGGTTCCAGCCTGAGAGAGTGTTCCCGTCCCTCGTCCCCCTCCCTAGCTCCTGCTGTTCTCACCTCTCCCCCAGTTCTCCTTCTCCGCACATCCCACAGGTCCTCTAAGCCAAGTCCTCTGCAGAGGCTGAAGCATCCCCAAGATGCTGCCCGTCCTCAGCTGCATTCCTGAGCAGAAGGGCCCTGGAAAAAGAAACATGATGCATGAGTGAGACACATCCCAGGCCTGGGAAGAAGTCTGTTGCCAAACCAGGCCGCGCTATGGGTGTGATGGGAACAGCTTGGTGTTATGGGGTTTTGTTTATTTATTTGGTTAGCTTTTGCTTTTTCTTTCCTTTTTTGGTTTGTTGTTGTTGTTGTTTGGAATAGCCTGACAAGGCCCCTTGTGTCAAATCATAGTTTCTTCCCTTGAGGCCAAAATGGTGCCTGAAATCCTAGTGTCAGAGACGCTAGGACTAGCCTTCTGGGACAGTCATAACAAAGTACCACAGGCTGGGTGGCTTAAACAACAGAAATTCACTTCTCATAGTTCCAGAGACAAATGCCCAAGATCAAGGTGAGGGCAGGTGCGGCTTCTTCTGAGCCTCTCTCCTTGGCTTGTAGATGACTGCCTTCTTTCCTCTGTGGACACACATCCCGGATGTTTCTTTGTGTGTTCAAATTTCCTCTTCATGTAAGGACACCAATCATGATTGAATTGGGACCCATCTGATGGCCTCATTTTCACCTAATCACCTCTTTAAAGGTCCTATGTCCAAATAAAGTCATTTCAAGGTATTGAGGATTAGGGCTTCAACACATGAATTGGGGTGGGGATGGGAGGGAGACAGTTCAGCCCATAAGAGACATTCCTTGGTTTTAGGATATTAACAGTCCTTCAGGGACTTCCCAGTTGGCCCTGTGGTTAAGAATCACCTGCCGATGCAGGGAATCTGGGTTCGATCCCTGGTCCAGGAAGAGTCCACGTGCCACAAGGCAACTGTGGAGCCCATGCCCCACAACTACTGAGTTCGAGCTCTAGAGCCTGAGAGCCACAGCTACTGAGCCCGCATGCTGCAACTGCTGAACCCCAGGCACGAGGAGCCCCCACTGCAATGAAGAGTAGCCCCCTCTTGCCACAATTAGAGAAAGCCCACACACAGCAATGAAGACCCAGTGCAGCCAAAAATAAACTAATTTTAAAAAACAGACCTTCAGTGTTCTCTGAATAAAAGCAGTAATGATTAGATTAATGAGTAATTGAATTTGCTGTCTGTGAATGCTAGGACAGGGTATAATTAATTTTAAAATGAATAGGTACAATTAATTGTATGTAAACTAGCATTCTAATTCAATGGGAGCAGGGGAGACATTTCCTCTTGGTTGGGCCAGTCTTGAAGGAGAGAGAATGTGCCTTAAGTATATCCTTGCTGCTGCTGCTAAGTCGCTTCAGTCGTGTCCGACTCTGTGTGACCCCATTGACAGCAGCCCACCAGGCTCCCCCGTCCCTGGGATTCTCCAGGCAAGAAAACTGGAGTGAGTTGCCATTTCCTTCTCCAGTTCATGAAAATGAAGTTGCTCAGTCGTGTTCGACTCTTAGCGACCCCATGGACTGCAGCCTACCAGGCTCCTCTGTCCACCTCCGTCCATGATATTTTCCAGGGAAGAGTCCTGGAGTGGGGTGCCATTGCCTTCTCCAAAGTATATCCTTACAGCTCCAGAAACAAGAAAGCATGAATCTAGAGAAGTAAAGATAGCTCTAGACTTGGTGCTTTTTCTGGGGTTATTAGCATAAAGCTAGGATGTTAAAGGGCCATTTTCAGAGAAGAAAAATCCTGGGGCTTAATCAGAGTGAAAGGAAAGATCACAATTCTTGATATAAAAGCCTAGAACCTGAGAGCAAACCTTTGGTTGGTACTTTAAAAAAATCCCTCCCTCTGAAAAACACAATGGGAATATATATTTGTCTCTGCCTTTATGATGAGTAAAGCAAGAGAAAAATTTCCCCAGAGAATTTGTAACAGTAAGTCCATATTCCTGTGTGTTTAAAGTCTAAATTTGTACTATCTATGTAGCCTGAAAGACCTCCAGACAAAAATTTAGAGTGGTCCCAAGTTGGCTATATCAACCCTGAATAGTCATTGGAAGAACTGATGCTGAAGCTGAAGCTCCAGTACTTTAGCCAGCTGATGGGAAGAGCCAGTTCACTGGAAAAGGCCCTGATGCTGGTGTCACGCGAGTGTATGCTCCTCGGTTTTTGTCTCGTCACAACAAAGATTTGGAGTGACGGACATTAAAGCCCCCTCGCGTGTCACAGCTCTCGGGTCTTGGACAGAACGTGTTATAGCTCTCAGGCCTCAAACAGACCGTGTTATAGCTCTTAGACAAATCAATGTTACAGCTCAGTGTTACAGCTCTATTTTATTTAGAAGATAGCAGGAAAATCCATCTTCGGGGTGTGAGGGCACGTCGATCCAAAGACACGAAGAGAAGAGCGCCCCAGCGCGCAGAGGGGAGAGAGAGAGAGAGAGAGAAAGCTAGCTAGCTTTGGGTCCTCTTTTTATATGTTTTCTCTCCCTGGGCCTGTCCTATGTCAATTGGGCCAGCCAGGAGTGTTGTTTATTTTGCCTGAGGTCCTCACTCCAGTCCTCGGACCTTCACTTTGTTTTATTTTCGCGGGCTTTCCCCTTCCTTGTCTTTTAGCCACCACCATTTTGGACTCCTTTTCCTTATTCTACCCACCTAACACTGGGAAAGATTGAAGGTGGGAGGAGAAGGGGATGATAGAGGATGAGATGGCTGGGTGGTATCACCGACTCAGTGGACATGGGTTTGAGGAAACTCCAGGAGATGGTGAATGATAGGGAAGCCTGACGTGCTGAAGTCCGTGAGGTCTCAAAGAGTCAACACGACTGAGGGGTTGAATAACAACCCAAGCTAGCTATTCCCACGGGTACATGGCAGAAGTAGACACTAACTCTACCCAGGGAAATGCATTTTAAACCCAGGCTTTAAAGGATTTCCACAGATAAAATCCCAAGGAACATGAGTTCCACAAACCTAAGAAGCAGAAGTGACAAACCTCAGAGCTGGTTATGAATATTAAATTATAAGGTACTGAATACAAAATAAATAAATGTTGTAAGAAATCAAAGATGGTATTTTGAAAATACTGAAGGAAAAAACAGACTATCAAGACTGGCAAGGAAGATTTGAACAAGGGAAACTAGAAATTACATATGTGAACATTTAAAAACCCAGGGGACAAATGAAATAAATTATATCACCATTGAAAAGAGAAGAAACTAGAACACATATATATTTGAAAAACTACACAGGGTGCAGTATATGGAGAAAAAATGATGGATATTATGAACAATGGGTTAAGAAATATGGAACAGAGTGGGAAGGTCCAACATACATCTAATTTGTGGTTTAAAAAAAAAAAGATAGGGGCCTCCCTGGTGGTTCCCTGGTAGTAAAGAGTCTGCCTGCCAATGTGGGAGACATGGGTTCGATTCCTGGTAGGGGGAGATCCCACATGCTGTGCCACAACCACTGAGCCTGTGCTCTAGAATCTGGGAGCCACAGCTCCTGAAGACCATACACCCTAGAGCCTGTGCCTCTCAGCAAGAGAAGCCACCACGATGAGAATCCTGTGCATCACAAGAGAGTAGCCCCTGCCTGCTGCAACTAGAAAAAAGCCCGGCAGCAGTGAAGACCCAGCAGAACCAAAATAAATAAAGAGACAATAGAAGGGAGAGAAGCACATCTGGTAATGTCTGGAAATTTTTCAGAATTGATAAGAAAGATTCTTCCTCAAATTCAGGAAACCCAATGAATCCCAAGCAGAATATTTTTTAAAAAAATATCCACACTAGGTAATTAGTAAACCTTAGCCCACTAAAGAGAATATCATTAGAATAGCCCAAGCATTCACTTTTTATTTTTCAATAACAATAATCCAGAAGATAGTGGAATGAGATCCTCAAAGGGCTAAAATAAAATAACTGTCACACTAGAACTGTATGCCCAGCAAAATATCTTTCAAGAACAGAAAGAAAATGATTGTTTAGACAAACTAAAAAGTAGGAATTAATTCCCAAGATACCCTTTTCAAAAGAATGTCTAAGAGATATACTTCGGGAGGAAGAAAACTAATCCTAGAATGAAGTTCTGAAACACAAGAAAGAATAAGAAAAGAAAAAGTAAATGAAAGCATGAGCTAAACATACCAAAAATATCAAAACTCTACCAAAAGTACAGTAACAATGTCAAATTTTAATGTTTAAAAAAGAACTAAAATCTTGAACAACTTATAAATGGAGAAGATTTTGTAGAATGCACATGAGATATTTTTAGAGTAAGCACTAAAAGAACAGACAGTAAGTGTAAAACTTTCAATGTAGCATAGAGGAGAAAACGGAAATGTTGGGAGCAGACTCAATCCAAATGAATGCTGGAAGGAGAATAATAGGAAAGGCAAAACATAAATGGATAATATGACAGGAGGAATTCTGTATCTCCCCTCTTTGGAGAATAGATGAGAGCATCTTTGTGCAAGATCAGGTGAAACATGATGTTTATAGTTGTTAAGTGGAAGTCTGAATATATGTTGAAAGATACATATGGGACTTCCTTGGTGGTCCAGTGGCTAAGACTCCATGCTTCCAAAGTGGGGGGCGTGGGTTTGATCCCTGGTCAGGGAACTAAGATCCATTTGCTGCATGGCATGGCCAAAAAAAAAAAAAACATATGGATGCTGAGTAGTCAAAAGGGTGGGTGAACTGCCTTCATGACTAATTGTTTCTTAGCCCAAAGCCACCCTTTCACACTCCACTTTCTGGCTCTGAGGCTGCCAGCTGCTTATTTGATCCTGCTGAGAGGGAGCCCAAGAAAGACAAAAGGCTGGAAGGAGAAAGTACATGTTTCTTCCTGTTTCGCTTGCTGTTCCTGTCAGCATTACTCCTGCAGTAGTTCTCCCTGATGGCAGCAGCTGGCTCCTGTCTTTTCCACATTCTCAGCCTCATTTCTCTCTCTCTGAAACACCGAAACCAGCTGTCCGCTCGTCAGAGGACTGGGTTCTGGCTCTGCAGGAATATTCCTTGAACCTTCTAGATTCTAATAACTTTATTATGATGATAATAGCTCTAGGATGTTCACATCATAGTAAACAGGGCTTCCCTTGGTGGCTCAGTGGTAAAGAATCTGCCTGCCAATGCAGGAGGCATCATCCTTGGGTTGGGAAAATCACCTGGAGAAGGGAATGGCAACCCGCTCCAGGATTCTTCCTTGGAGAATCCTATGGACAGAGGAGTCTGGCTGGCTCTAGTCCATGGGGTGAAACAGAGTTGGATGCTACTGAGGGACTAACAAAAACAGCAATAAACAACTAGAAACCTATTCCCTTTGTTGCCTCAGTCCCAGGGGGTGAATGCCTGCATCTGTTATCTCTGATTAATACATCCCCATTTTGTCATCTCAACATCTATTTCACCAACTCAACCAATTCCTTATATTAAATTCTCTCTGTTAAAATACCTGGTACAGTTTCTGTTTTTCTAACCAAACCCTAGTTAATATTGTCTCCTGTAGCTATAGTCTGGTAGGCTGCAGTCCATGGGGTCGCTAAGAGTCAGACACGACTAAACGACTTCACTTTCACTTTTCACTTTCATGCATCGGAGAAGGAAATGGCAACCCACTCCAGTGTTCTTGCCTGGAGAATTCCAGGGATGGGGGAGCTTGGTCGGCTGCCGTCCATGGGGTCCCACAGAGTCGGACACGACTGAAGTGACTTAGCAGCAGCAGCAGCAGCAGTAGCAGTACCAAATTTTGGCCAGTGGAATAAGAGCAGATGTAAGGTAGGTAACTTCTGGGTCTTGTCTTTAAAATGAAGCTAATTATTCCATACTTCTGCCTTCTGTCTTCTGATACAGGGGAACAGATTTAGTGACCCTAAGGTGGCTTCACCCATATGAGCCACGATGATGCCTCGAGCAAAGCAGTAAGATAGCTGGGACCTGATGACCTCTTGGGGCAGGGCCACCCACCTACTCTGAGACATTTTGTGAAATAAATGTCTTCTGAAGCAGCATGTTCTAGACTCTCTTTATTATACCATGGTCATTCATCCTAGTGTAAATGGATCTAAACACCAAAAACACAGGATCCTCCAAACTTAAATAATATAATACAAATAATTCTCGACTTAGAAAATAAAACATAGGAATTTCCTGGTGGTCCAGTAGTTACGAATCTGCCTGCCAATGCAGGGAACATGGGTTTGATCCCTGGGCCAGGAAGCTTTCACATGCCATGAAGCAGTTAAGCCTATGCACCGCAACTACTGAGCCTGAGGTCCAGCGCACAAGCACCGCGACTACTGAAGCCAGTTGTCTCAGAGCTAGCGCTCTGCAAGAAGACAAGCCGCTGCAGCCAGAAGCCCTTGCACCGCAACTACAGGGTAGCCTCTGCTCTGGGCAATTAGAGAAAGCCGATACACAGCAACAAATACTCAGTGCGGCCAAAAATAAATAACTGAAATAAATCTGATAACTGAATGGCAATAAAAGCACTATGAAAGCAACGTTTCAAGGGTAATTCATTGCTTTGAACATTTTTATCAAAAGACTGAAAACAAATGGAGGAAGCCTCAGTTTAGAACTTAAATATGAAACAACAGAGAAAAATCCAAAAAGGAAAAAGAAAATAATTTAAAGGCTGAAATTGATAGAGTGAAAAAAACAGAAAAGGTAAAAAAAAAAAACCTCAAAACTTGGCAATTTGAAATTCTAATAAGAGAAAAGCTTCAGGCAAGACTGATAGAAAAAAGAAAGATGCAAATAAAAACAAAATGCATAACTGAAAAGGGGGGAACTATAGATATATTTTCAAATGATAAAATAAAATTTTGAACTACATAGACCAGAGCACTCGAAAATCTTGACAAAACAGACAAATTTCCACAAGAATAGAAAACACCAATTCTGAAACAGGAAACTCTGAAGAGACCAACAGCCATTAAAGGAACTTTAGTTAAAAGAAGCCCCAGAAAGTTTAACAGGGGAATTCTACCAAGCTTTCAAAGAACAAGTAACACCTGCAGTATATAACTTGCTGCTGCTGCTAAGTCGCTTCAGTCGTGTCCAACTCTGTGCGACCCCATAGACGGCAGCCCACCAGGCTCCCCCGTCCCTGGGATTCTCCAGGCAAGAACACTGGAGTGGGTTGCCATTTCCTTCTTGTACAAGGGAAAAAAAGGAGAGATATTTATTTTATGAAGCTGGTGTCCTTGACTCCAAAACAGAATAGGGACAATTTGGGAAAAGAATATTAAAGGCCCATTTTACTTTCTAAATATAAATACAATTGCAAAATAAAATATTAGATAAGCAAATACAATAAATGTATGAAAATAAAATATCATCGAGTAAGTTTTAATGAACATCAGAAAGTTAATGTAATGTACTACATAATGGAACAAAGGAGAAAAGTCCAATGGTCACATCTATGGCTTGAAAATATCATTTGATAACGTTCAACATCTATTTATGATAAAAGCTCTCAGAAAATTAGGGATAGAAAGGAACTTCTATAATTTGATAAGGACTATCTACCAAAATCTATTACACACCACACACTTAAGATAGACCCTTAAGCTCATTTCCTTTAAGATCAGAAGGAAGATGTAATACAATCACCACTACTGTTTACTTCTAGGGGGTCCTGGTCACTGCAATAAGTCACTATAAGTATGTATATAAGGGATGAGAGGGAGGAGGACAAAATTGTTCATTATTTGGATGTGATTTGGTATTCCATATAGAAACTCCAGGGGCTTCCATGGTGGGTCAGATGGTAAACAACACTCCTGCAATGCAGGAGACTAGGAGATGTCGATCCCCAGGTAGGGAAGATGCCCTGGAGGAGGGCATGGCAACCCACTCCAGTATTCTTGCCTGGAGAATCATGGACAGAGGAGCCTGGCGGGCTGTAGTCCATAGGGTTGCACAGAGTCTGACATGACTGAAACTACTAAGCACGCACGCACACACAGAAACTCCAGCCCATTAAAACTATCAAAAGTCAGCAGACTGGCCAAATAAAAAATCAAACCGGAAAAATGAATAGCACTTGACTGAAGCTACTTAGCAGCAGCAGCAGCATACTATAAAGAAAGCTGAGCACAGAAGAATTGATGCTTTTGAACTGTGGTGTTGGAGAAGACTCTTGAGAGTCCCTTAGACTGCAAGGAGATCCAACCAGTCCATCCTAAAGGAGATCAGTCCTGGGTGTTCATTGGAAGGACTGATGCTGAAGCTGAAACTCCAATACTTTGGCCACCTGATGCAGAGAGCTGACTCATTTGAAAAGACCCCAATGCTGGGAAAGATTGAGGGTGGGAGGAGAAGGGGACAACAGAGGATGAGATGGTTGATGGCATCACCAGCTCAATGGACATGAGTTTGAGTAAACTCCGGGAGTTGGTGATGGACAGGGAGGCCTGGTCGCAAAGAGTTGGACACAACTGAGCGACTGAACTGAACTGAACTGATATGATAGTAAACAACTAGAAACTCTAACAAAAAATAAGATCCCATTCACAATAGTAACAAAATTTCAAGGTAATCTAGGAATTCATCTGTCAATCCACAAGATGTTTATGAAGAAAAAAAATTTAGGGAATTCCATGGCAGTCTAATGGTTAGAACTCTGAGCTTTCACTGCCAAGTATTTGGATTCAATCCCTGGTCTGGGAATTAAGATCCCAGAAGTCATGTGGCATGGCCAAAAAAGAAAATAATAATAATGTTATTAAAGGAAACAGAAGAAATCTAACAAGGGGAGATGCACCATGTTCATGAATGCAAGAATTTAATATTATTAAGATGTTTCTTCTATCTAAATCAAGCTATAAATTCAATGCAAGCCCAAATTCCAGAAAGATTTTTTTAAGAAACAAAATAAATGGATTAAAAAATGCATGTGGAAGAATCAAGACTCACAGATAGATAAGAGGATCTGTATCAAGTAAGATATGCCAAACAGACTTCCTGGTGATCCAGGGAATCCAGTAGCTGAGACTTCATGCCCCCAGTGCAGGGGGCCCAGGTTTAACCCCATGCTGCAACAAAGGCCTGCCACAGCCAAGCAAATAAATAAATAAAAATAGTTTATCGAAAGATATACCAAAAAGCCAGAGTAAAGAAAGAAAACAAAGGTGGAACACCACATGATCAGACAAACTGATCAAAGGAACAGGAAAGAGACACGTGAATATGAAAGACCTTGAGATATTTCAGAATAAGCATCCTAATCAGAAGTGTCCTTTTCATTATAGGGGACTGGAATGCAAAAGTAGGAAGTCAAGAAACACCTGGAGTAACAGGCAAATTTGGCCTTGGAATGCGGAATGAAGCAGGCCAAAGACTAATAGAGTTTTGCCAAGAAAATGCACTGTCATAGCAAACACCCTCTTCCAACAACACAAGAGAAGACTCTACACATGNGTTCAGGTATTGCTGAAGTCTAGCTTGGAGAATTTTGAGCATTACTTTACTAGCATGTGAGATGTGTGCAATTGTGTGGTAGGAGGAGACATCCCGCTTCCAAGGCCAGTAGCGGCAGGGAGGAGACACCCCGCGTCTGAGGTCTGGGGCGCCGGGAGAAGCCACCTTGCCCCCGAGGCCAGGAGCGGCAGCTGGGAGGAACCACCCACGCCTGAGGCCAGGGCCTGCAGCCGGGAGGAGCAACCCAAGGAGTGGTGGCTGGGCAGGCACAGGAGGGCCTAGAGGAGCTATCCTACGTTGAATTAATGAATAAGTCAGCCTAATAGGACAGCATGGAGAGGCTTGGTCTCTGCACTTAATGAGTTTACAAATTAGTTGGTAAGAGGTGACACACACAAGGCAGGGAGCAAATAAAGGAAGGACATAATTATGTACTCAACTGTAGTTCTGCTTTTCAGCGTAGGAGGACTTGAGNAATAAGTCAGCCTAATAGGACAGCATGGAGAGGCTTGGTCTCTGCACTTAATGAGTTTACAAATTAGTTGGTAAGAGGTGACACACACAAGGCAGGGAGCAAATAAAGGAAGGACATAATTATGTACTCAACTGTAGTTCTGCTTTTCAGCGTAGGAGGACTTGAGGGAAGGAGAGATTTTCATGGGAGGGGACAGTCAAGGGAAGATGGGTAGGTTTGGACTAGAAGGGAGGAAAGCAATTAGAATAAGGAAATCATATTTTCCCCCTGGCTTTATTGAGGTACGATTGATAAAAATTGTATATATTTAAGACACATAATTGGATTTTTTTTTTTCTGCATTGTGCAGCTTGTGGGACTTTAGTTTCCCAACCAAGGATCAAACCCAGGCTCTTGGCAGTGAGGGCATGTAGTCCTAACCACTGGGTTGCTGGGTAATTCCCTGGATGTTTTGAAATACCTATACATTGTAAAATAATTGCCACACTTAATTAACATATCCATCACTTCACAGAGTTATTTACGTGTGAGTGATGAGAAAACTTCATGCCTACCCTCTAGTTCATACAGTATTTTTCTTAATTTTGTTTAATTAACATATATCCCTCAGGATCCATGTTGTCACAAATGGTAGGATTTCCATCTTTTTAAAGGCAGACCGATATTCTATTGTGTACATGTGCTGCATGCTCAGTTGTGTGAGACTCTTTGCAACCCTGTGGACTGTAGCCAACCAGGCTTCTCTGCCCATGGGATTTCCCAGGCAAGAATACTGGAGTGGGTTGCCATTTCCTTCTCCAGGGGATCTTCCTGACCCAGGATCGAACTTGCATCTCCTGCGTTGGCAGGCTGATCCTTTACCACTGAGCCATCAGTGAATAGACCACATTTTCTTTGCCAATTTGTCCAGTGATGAACACAGGTTGCTTCTGTGTCTTGGCTATTGTAAACAATATTGCCATGAAATGAGTTCAGATATCTCTTTGAGATACTGGCATAGTTTCTTTTGAATATATCCCCAGAAGTGAGATTGTTGAATCAGAAAGTAGCTCTATTTTTAATTTTGGGAGGAACCTCCATCCTGTTTTCTGTATGGCTGCACTACTTTACATTCCCACCAAGGGAAGGGCACAGTCTTTTTATTTTATTTTTTTAATATTTATTTACTTGACTGCCTTGGGTCTTAGTTGTGGCACCTGGCATCTTCTGTTGTGAACTGCCCAGACTCCAGCTGTGGTTTGCCCTACAGCATGCAGGGCAATGTAGTTCCCCAACCTAGGATTGAACCCACATCCTCTGCATTGCAAGGCAGATTCTTAACCACTGGACCACCAGGGAAGTCCTGGGGAGGGAACAGTCTTTTCATTTGTGATTCTTTGGGGGCCCATGTTGGAGGGCTTGGCACAGGATTAGATAAGAAACCCGAGGACGTCTGTCCAGGGACAGCAGTAGGCAGTGTGGCCCAGCAGTGGACACAGGAAGTCCCAAGCAAGCTGTTCCAAGCTGCCCTGGGGGATTCAGGAAGCAGACTCCACTTGAGCAGTACAGGGGGATCTAGCATGTCTCTCTCCAGGACGCTCAGCAAGAGTCCACGCCCCGGCTGGAGACCTGGAGCAGCAAAGTGCTGCTTGGTCTAATATGTCTGGGTGCTTAGGTAGGAGCCAGGGGTGGAAGTGGGGCACACAGCATCATGAGAATTCAGATGCAGGATGAAAACCATCACCAGAAGTTACGATCTGGACCTTCGTTAGCCGGGGTTTTACATTCTGGCCTGGAGAATTCCATGCACTGTATAGTCCATGGGGTTGCAAAGAGTCAGACACATTGGTCGACTTTTACTTTCTCTTTTCCTTAGCCTTGAAACACTACCAACCCACACAATAGGAGGTAGTCTTTGTGCTAGGGGGCTGCAGCCACAAAAGTCTTCTTTACCCCTTTTGGCTCTGTCAGGATGGGCTCTGGAGCTGTAGTGGCACTGGAGTTGGGGCTGGAGCAGCATGGAAACAGAGGTAAAAGATGTGTGTGGGGAGGGAAGGCAGGAGAGTAACCTGACTGGCTGAGAGGCAGGGATCAGGTGTCATGGGGCCGAAGCTTGATATAGGCTGATATCTGGGCAAGTCTGCGGGGGATGCTGGCAGGCAAGTGGAGGCTTCTCCTATTTCACTTTGAGTGAGTGAGTGAGTGAAGTCGCTCAGTCATGTCTGACTCTTTGTGACCCCATGAACTGTAGCCTACCAGGCTCCTCCATCCATGGGATTTTCCAGACAAGAATACTGGAGTGGGTTGCCATTTCCTTCTCCAGGAGATCTTCCCGACCCAGGGATTGAACCCAGGTCTCCTGCATTGTAGGCAGACGCTTTACCATCTGAGCCACCAGGGAAGTTTCCTCCTCCTTAAATGAGGAGGGGAAAAAAAAAAAATTGCTTTACTATTTGAGCAATACTTTTGACTTTTATTTTATTTTTTTAAAAAACTTTATTTCTTTTATTTTTGGCTGCACTGAGTCTTTGTTGCTGGACGCAGGCTTTCTCTAGTTGCAGTGAGCAGGCGCAACTCTTTCTTGTGCTATGTGGGCTTCTCATTGTGGTGGCTTCTCTGATTGCAGAGCACAGGCTCTCTAGGGTGCGTGGGCTCAGTAGCTGTGGCCCGTGGGCCTAGTCGCCCTGTGACAACTGGGATCTTCCTGGACCAGGGATCGAATCCATGTCCCCTGCCTTGGCAGGCAGACTCTTAACCATTGGACCACCATGGAAGGCCTGGACTTTTAAATTAAAAATTTAAAAAACAAGCACAGACAAATACAACAGATGCTCCAGTATATTTGCATCAGAATTAGTAAAGGTGCGATAAACTTTGTGCAGCGTGACTGTAACTTACGAGAGACTACCATGCCAACTGTACATCATGATCGATGTTTAGATCAATTGAACCACAAGTGGATTCAACCAAAGAAAAAGTCCAAGTTGGTCAAACACATCATAGTCACTAAACTATAGTTGCTGCAGATGAAGACTGTCAATGGTGGAACAATAGGGGAAAAAAAGAATTATCCATGGCTAGAAGGCAATGGCACCCCACTCCAGTACTCTTGCCTGGGAAATCCCATGGACGGGGGAGCCTGGTAGGCTGCAGTCCATGGGGTCGCGAACAGTTGGACACGACTGAGCGACTTCACTTTCACTTTTCACTTTCATGCATTGGAGAAAGAAATGGCAACCCACTCCAGTGTTCTTGCCTGGAGAATCCCAGGGACGGAGGAGCCTGGTGGGCTGCCATCTCTGGGGTCGCACAGAGTCGGACACGACTGAAGTGACTTAGCAGCAGTAACTGCTAATAAATTAATAATGTCACAAAAGTTCTCAAAGTGTCTGTGAATAAGAAGGAATATAAAAATGCAGAAAATAGGAATCAAGTTACATCAAGGGATCTAAGTAGATTATCTTGGAGAAACAAAACTTGGGACCTCCAGTTGAGACTTCCTCCCTGTGGTCTATGGACAGTCGAACCCCTGAGCTCTCTGAGAGTTAACAACCCTTTCCAAACTCCCAGTGGTACTCTTGATGTTTCAGATGTTTCTGCACTGTCGCTTCAGTCGTGTCTCATGGATGGTAGCCCACCAGGCTCCTCTGTCCATGGGATTTTCTAGACAAGAATACTGGAGTGGCTTGCCATGCCCTCCTCCAGGGGATCTTTCCAACCTAGGGATTGAACCTTCGTCTCCTGTGTCTCCTGCATTGCAGGCAGATTCTTTACCACTGAGCCACCAGGAAAGCCCTTTCAGATGTCTAAACACCCCAGTTTGCCATAGAATGAAACTAACTTTCTTGGAAAATACTGCTCTGAGCTGCACCAATGATGCACCTCCTCTGACCTAATTTCCCAGGGAGGATGCAGGATCTTCTTCTTTTTTAAAGTTTTTATTTACTGGGCTGTACTGGATCTTAGTCGTGGCATGCAGGGTCTAGCACCCTGATTAGGGATGGAACCTGGGCCCCCTGCGTTAGGAGGGTCTTAACCACTGAATCAGTGGGAAGTCTCTACATTTTCCTCTTCCCCTTTGTACAAGAACCTTAATACTTATGTGTGGTGATGTGACCTCTGACCTCGAAGTCCCTTTTCAGTTTCTTCTAAGGGACACTTTAGAGAAGAGACATCCCAGTGTCCCGAAGCGGGAATGAATGTCACACTAACTCCTGCTGCTAGGTTAGAATTATTTTAAGGGAGAGAGGCCTCTTTTATTGTTTTCTCCCTCAGGCTCCTTTCCAAAGCATTGTTTGTAGCTATTGTGTCTTTAAAAAAAAAAAAAAAGGAAATGACTGACTTTAAGTCTGACCCTTGTAAGAGGTCTAAATTTGTCCTGGGAACTGGGGTTACAAGAGAGAACAAGCCCAGGCAAGAAATTTGTAATCTCACAGGTTCCAAAGACGAGTAAATGTTCAGCCTAACAGATTCCAACAAAGTATTATTATTTTTTTTCCTTAAAAAGCCTCCAGGGGCCCTCAGGATAAAGTTTCCAGCACAGTGTACAGAACTTTTCTTTTTCTTTCATTCTTTTCTTTTGCTTTGTTTTGGCTATACTACACGGCTTGTTGGATATTAGTTCTCTGACCAGGGATCAAACCCTGCAGTGGAAGCTTGGAGTCCTAACCAATGGACTGCTAGGGAAGTCCCTCTACGGCTTTTCAAGACCTGATCCACCCAGCTTTCCAAAAGCATTTCCTCCATCTGCAAGTAAGCTGTCTCCACACCTTAGGATGTTTTTGTACTACTGTCTTTGCTTTGTGCGATGGTTTATTTTAGGTACCAATTTGATCAGGCTAAAGGAAGCCTCTAAAGGTGGTAAAATGTTATTTCTGGGCATGTCTGTGAGGATGTTTCTGGAAGAGACTAGCATCTGAATTAGGAGACTAAGTGAAGCAGGTGCCCTCCCCAAGGTGGGCGGCAGCCTCCAATCTGCTGAGAGCTCGAATAGAGCAAAATGAGGCGAATTCACTCTCCCTGATGAGCTGGGACCTCCATGTCCTCCTGTACCTGTTCTGGAGCTTCAGGACTTGCCTGAATTACCCCCCTGGCTCTCCTGGGCCTCCAGCTTGCAGAGGGCAGATGGTGGGACTTCTGGGCTTCCATAACCACATGAGCCAATTCCTAGAATCAGTTTCCTTTTCCATGTATCTCTATGGGCTTTCCAGGTGGCTCACTGGTAAAGAATCCTTCTGTCAATGCAGGAGATGTGGGTTTGGTCCCCAGACTGGGAAGATCCCCTGGAGGAGGAAATGGCAACCCACTCCAGTACTCTTGCCTGGGAAATCGCGAGGACAGAGGAGCCTGGTGGGCTACAATCATGGGGTCATAAAGAGTCAGACATGACTGAGCATGCACACACCTATCTCTCTGCATCCTACTGGTTCAGATTCTGGAGAACCTAGCTCATACACTGTGAGGATCTTTCTCCTTTGACTCCACCTGAAGGCTCCGTATCCTTCACAAGGCAGGATAAATATCACTGGCCTGGTGACACTCTTCCAGATCCTCCCATAGAGAGTTAGTTATTCCCTCTCTTCTGCTGGCACTTTGTCTACACCATATGAACTTAATTCACATCTGTGTTGCCAGCACAGAATAGACAATCAATGTTTGTTGAATAACATGGATGAAGTCTTGATTGGCAGGGTACTTTTGAGGGCTCAGGTGTAGCATGGGTTCGTTAGTGGCAGAGAGGAGGGAATAGGAGTAGCAGAAGATGTATGTTGAACAGGAAGATGGGGGAACACTGAGGGGAACTCAATTTCCTTAGAAATTTTGCTTCAGATTTGCTGTGCCTAGGGGAAGTGTTGCCTGTGGAAAAGAATGCTGTTAGAAGCAACCTTTGATCATTGGCTCTTTATGGGCATTTCTCAGGAAGCTCATTCTCCATGTGACCCAAACCTTAAGGTAGGTAGTGATCATATTTGGATTTTCAAATTTACAGAGCCTTTTATTTAATTTTAATACAGTAATAATACCTTACAATTATCTGGTATCTTTCATCTTTAAGCTTCAAAGTATTTTCTAAATATTAACAGATTTGAATTGCCCAGGGGGTTAATGCTACTGGGTCCATTTCTCTGCTGGGTGATGGTATGATGGAGAGTTAGCTCACATGGCAAGGGGATGTAGAGATAATTACTTTTATTCAAAAATATTTTTATTATAGAATATTTTGAACAGAGAAATAGGGAGAATACTATAATGAATGTCAATATACTTACTATTTAACCATGAATTGATGGGCAATCTTACCCATTTCTATTTTCCCATGTTATATTGATGTAAATCTCAGGTATCATACATTTTCATCATAAATATTTCATCTCCAAAAGATAAGGATTGTGCAAAAACACAAACCCATAACCATGATAACAGTATTACACCATAGACAATAAACAATAATTTCCTACTACCAAGTATTTAATCCAGTTTTTTAAATTTTTATTTTTTATTATATTTTTGGCCTTACCACATGGCATGTGGGATCTTAGTTCCCTGACCAGGGATTGAACTCATGCCCCCTGCAGCAGAAGTGCAGACTCCTGACCTCTGGACCACGAGGGAATTCCCAATCCATTTTTAATTTTCAACTGTTTGATAAATTTCATAAATTTTGTGACTTTGAATTAAGATCTAAAAATGGCTCACATATTGTGTTGGGTGATATGCTTCTATTTTGTTGTTAATTCATTTATTTGCTTTTTGCTGTACCACTTGGCATGTGGGCCCTTAGTTCTCCCACCAGGGATTGAACCCATACCCACTGCCCTGGAAGCACAGAGACTTAACCACTGTAAGACCAGAGAAGTCCCTGGTATGTCTTTTACATTTTTTTTAAATGTACAGATTCTTCTCTCTTGTGATTTATTTGGTAAAGAAATCAGACTTTGGAGCTTCCCTGGTGGCTCAGTGGTGTAGAATCCACCTGCCAATGCAGGAGATATGGGTTTGATCACTGATCTGGGAAAACCCCATATGCCTCAAAGCAACTGAGCCCATAAGCCACAACTATTGAGCCTGTGCTCTGGAGCCCAGGAGTCCAACCACTGAAGCCCCCAAGCCCTAGAGCCGTGCTCCACAACAAGAGTGGTCACTGCAGTGAGAAGCCTATGCACTGCAGCTACAGAGTAGCCCCCGCTTGCTGCAACTAGCGAAAAGCCTGCACATCAAAGAGGACCCAGCACAGCCGAAAATAAACATAAAAGATAAATACACAAGATTATAAATGTGTATAAAGAAATCAGGCTTTGTCCTGTGGAATTCCCACTGTCTCTTCTCTTTTCTTCTGTTCTTCCTATAAATTGACCTAGAGGCCTACATCAGAATTGGATTTGATTTGACAAGTTTAAAGGTGATGATGTTTTCATCCTTCAAAAGACAGATAATGTCTGGTTGTCTGTGTGATGTTAGCAGTTGTTGATTTATGTCTACAGTCATTAATTTATTAGGGATCCCTTCATTAGTTATTAATGGGAATGTATAAAGAGGAACTTCAACCACTATTTGGTTATTCTCAGTACAGTTTGCATTGGAAAGAAAAAGGCTGATTTTCTCCCTTTGTTTACTAATTTTCAAAATAATGAATTGGTTTTTAGCATCATCCAACAGTACATAATTTGATTATTTAACATATTGATATTGAGGTGTAGGAGCCCATATGCAATACAGGAGACGTGGGTCTCCTGTATTTTTACTGTCTTTTAAAAACATATTTGTGTTTTTATTTATTCACTTATTTGGCTTTACCAGGTCTTATTTGTGGCCTGTGGGATCTAGTTCCTCAACCAGGGATGGAACCCAGGCCTCCTGCATTGGGAATGCAGAGTCTCAGCCGCTGGACCACCACGGAAGCCCCAGATAGGACATCAGACTTCTCCAAGGAGTTCCAGGCCCTTTCAGTGGGAAACCGGATGCATCATATATTAAGTGGTGGTGAAACAAAGCGGGAAAATCCAATAAATTTTGTCATCTGGGTTCGCGGTAGTCAGAAGGCAAGAGCTGTTTCACCAAGCAGCTCTGTAATTATGTCTTTTTGTCTGCGCAGCTCTTTTCACCTTGGTGTTCAAAGTAGATTTTTATAGGATTAAAATTCTCTTTGGGGCTATCTAAGAATGGAAGAAAGGGTTTACAGAGATTGTTATCCCATTTTATAGCTGGGAGAACAGACCAAATTGTTGTGACTTGTCCATTAGGGGCAAATTTGAATAGAATCTAGCCTCCTAACCCTGAAAACGGGATTATCATTTTGCTGCCAGGACCTCCTGGCTTCACAACTTCAACCACTCCCCTCATCTTTTTTTTTTTTTTTAAATGAATAAGGGCTAAGAAATAGTAAGGAATGAGAAAGTAGAAAAATCAGAGGTTTCTTTTTTCTTTTTTTTTAACTTTTGTTTCCTTTTTCTTCCTTTCCTTCCCTCCCTCCCTTTTCCTCTCTCCCTCCCTTCCTCTCTTTCTTTCTTTCTTATTCTTGCCTGGAGAATTCCATGAACAGTCTATAGTCCATAGGGTCGCAAAGAGCCAGACACGACTGAGCGACTAAGCACACAGACATTCTATCCTTTGTGCCTTTGAGGGCTTTCCAGGTGGCACACGCAGGACACTCAGGTTCAGTTCTTGGGTGGAGGAGATCCCCTGGAGGAGGAAATGGCAACCCACTCCAGTATTCTTGCCTGGGAAATCCAATGGACAGAAGAGCCTGGTAGACTATGGTCTGTGGGGTCGTAAAGAGTTGGATATAACTGAGCAACTGAACACATAGGTCTCTGAAAGAGTTGGAAATACATGAGGAATGGGATGGAAAATTAGAGAAAGGAATTACAGAATTCTGGGCTTTGAAGAGCCTCCCTAAACCCCGCACCCAACCCCCTCCACTCAGAGAGTACTGCACTTAGGCTCAATCAAGATAAATGGGCACTCTCCTTTTAGAAAGATGCAGCCAAGTGTAGTCCACTGCGGACTGCATCCATTTGGGCTAACAAAAGCAAGTCCCCAAATGGCAGCTTTACGTTTATGAAAATGAATCCAAGTTGAAGTGCTCAGGGAGAAATAAATGACCAGGAATAAACAGCGATGTGAACTCAGTGACAGCCATGTGGGAAAAAGAAGTATCTGTGCAATAGCGCTTTGCAGCTCTGGCTTTGATTTTGCTTGGTCCTCACTGAGGAAATGCAAAGTTAGTTAGGTTTGTACTAAAGTGATTCAGTTAACTAGCTTTACAGGTTCTCTCTGCTGTGTCAGTATAGGCCACGAAGAAACATCATGGATTCAATTTCTGTAAAGGTCTTTAAAAATGTATAGTATTAGCGTGTGCGTGTGCATGCAGTTATGTCTGACTCTTTGCATCCCCACAGACTATAGCCCTCGAGGCTCCTCTGTTCATGGGATTTCCCGAGCAAGAATACTGGAGTGGGTTGCCATTTCCTCTTCCGGGGGATCTTCCAGACCCAAGGATCAAACCCATATCTCTTATGTCTCCTGCATTGGCAGGCAAGTTCTTTACCACCTGCACCACCTGGGAAGCTATATGGCCTATCTGGAGTGTTAGAATATATTTTAACTTGGATGAGGATGTTGCAGTGTGATCTGCCTTAAAGCAACTACCTGCATATTTACAAAACGAGTTTTCCTTTTTCCACATGCTTCATTCTGCTCCTCTTGGCCCATCCCCAACACATAACAGGACACTTCCAGGGTCAGCGGCCTTCCTATGAGCTCCCATGGCTCCTCTGTGAATGCTTCCCTGTTTTTTAAAAATAGGCAATGATTACTTATATATCCGATTTTCAGAACTGTATTTTGTGAACTTTTCTTACAATGCTGTGAAATTAAAGAATATGATGATGCAACTTCTTTCTTATAAACTTAAAAATATCTATTGGACAAGTGATTAAAATTCTTAGTGATGACTGTAAACAGAATTTCAATAGTAAATATTTGTGCCAAGACATATCTTATTTTACTTTTAATCTTTCAATAAACTTTCCTATACCTATGCTTGGTCATAATCTTTTAGTGTCTGGGTTTTTTTTTTTTTTTACTCTATTTATTGAAGTAAAGTTGGTGTACAATATTATATAAGTTAGGGGCATACAAAATAGTGGCTTAAAATGGTAAAGGTTGTATTCTGTTTATAGTTACATATAATATTGGCTATATTCCCTGCTTTGTATGATAAAGACTTGTAGTTTATTTTATATTCAACAGCTTGTAACTCCTAATCCCCTACCTCTGTGTCCCCTTCCCCAGTGGCAACCACTGGTTTGTTCTCTATGTCTGTGAGTCTTCTTTTTGTTATATTCACTAGTTTGTTGCAGTTTTTAGAGTCCATGTATAAGTGATATCATACAACATTTGCCTTTCTCTGTGTGGCTTATTTCAGTTAGCATAATACTCTACAAGTCCGTCCATATTGCTGCAAATGGCCAAATTTCATTCTTTTTTATGGCTGAATAATATGCCATTGTATATGAATACCTCATCTTCTTATTCCAGTCACCTGTTAATAAACATTTAGGTTTCTTACATCTCGGGAATTGTAAATTGTTTTGGTTACCCTAAACTTCAAGTTAAATCCTGTATAACCCAGAATGACTTCCCCATACCTCAGTAAGTGAAATTTTCTTCCATCATTTTCCCCTTGTACGTGAAAATATTTCCCTAGGAAACACTGATAACCAATATATTTTTCTAATGTTGCAAGAGTGGCTCAGTTGCCTGCTCTTGGGTCCATTCATATATTATTAAAAAAAAAAAAAGATCATTCTTTTTCTTTGGTCATACGTGCATGGCTAAAATTTTTCTTGTGAATTGAACCTGAATTTCCCCCTCTCTCTTCCTTTCTTCCTTTTGTTTTTTAAAAATAGCCTACATCGCTTTTTTCCAGCTTTACTGAGATATAATTGGTACATAGCAGTGTATAAATGTAAGGTGTACACCTGATGATATGATACGCCTGTATATTGTGAAAAGATGACTGCAGTAAGATTAGTTATCACCTCCATTATCTCACATAATTACTGTTTTCCCCCCTGCAAATCATTGTTCTTTTTCTACAGATAGGCTCATCATCACGGATAAAGGTGAGGAAACTGCCCTTTAAATAAACCTGCCAGATTGGATGTGTCTGAATGAGCATCCTCTTGTGGCATCAGTATGGCACCTCCAGGCTCGTTCCAGAGGTGACTGTTTGTGGGCATCAGTGTCAGAGGCACATTCCTTATACATCCTCGGTGGTCATAACACTGTCATTTTAGAGCAGATTTCAGTTTTTTTCTTTTTAATTATTTATTTGGCCATATCAGGTCTTAGTTGTGGCTCGCAGGATCTCCTTGTGTTGCTGTGGCTCATGGACATTCTAGCTATGGCGTGGAAGCTCAATAGTTGTGGTGCATCGCCTTATTGGCCTGAGGCCTGTGGGATCTCAGTTCCCCGAACAGGACTTGAGCCCGAGTCCCCTGCATTGCAGGGTGGATTCTTCACTGGACCACCAGAGGAATCCCCAGATCTCATTTTTGAAACCAGCTCCAAATCATTTGGAGTGAAATCTGATAAAAAGGAAGTAAGTGACCCAACTTGAGAATGCCATTTTAGATTCAAAAGAAAGTCTTGAATGACTCAAATCAGAGGCAATTCCCAGGGAGAAATTCCAAATACATTGTCAACAAAGGCAACGTCAGGGAAATAAGCCTCTGGATCTCAGGGAGCAGAGTGTTAGTCACTCAATTGTGTCTGACTCTTTGTGACCCCATGGGCTGTAGCCCACCAGTCTCCTCTGTCCATGGAATTCTCCAGGCAAGAATACTGGAGTGGGTAGCCATGTGCTTCTCCAGGAAATCTTCCAAACCCAGGGATCGAACCCCGGTCTTCTGCACTGTGGGCAGATTCCTTACCATCTGTGCCATAGCAGGGGAGAGGGCTCAGTTAGATTTGTAGATTCTACTGTATGGATTTGAAAATCTCTTCAGTACAGAAACAGACCTTTCAGAGCTGGATTCAATGACAAATAAGAATGATACAGTCAGTCCTCCGAACTGTACTTTATTTTCTGGTCAGGCCCCAGCTGAGGCTCCCAAGTTGGTCCCCCTGCAGCCACTGATAACATCATGGGCACCTCCAGAGCCCTTCCTGCCTTTGTTCTGGGTGTCACTGATGTTAATCAAATGGGAAGGAAACACAATTCAGGCTCACAAAGCAAAGGGGAACTGATTTTCAAGTTCATGACTTTCAAATCCAGGGCACAAAGGTGGAGACGTTTTAACTAACTAGGTATGTGAGGCTGGAGCTGCTACTCTTAAATCTGTGCTTTCCTTTTAATGGGAAATGCTTTTTAATTCACGATTTGGGGACTTATTTTATTGCACGAAGAGGTCTGTTCCCATACATTTTTGGTTTGATGCCTTCCTACATGGAAGTGTAAAGAGAATGTGTAAATAGGCCCCTGGAAAAACAAAAGTCTCATTAACTTTGTGTCTATTCAATCCAGCAAATGTTTGTTAAAAGGGTGTGATCCAGGCAGTGTAGGAGGAGTCAGAAATGGAAGAGGAGAAAGAGGTGTCTGCCCTAAAGGAGTTTGCAATCTGCTTACGTAACTTGACAAATACACAGATGAATGCCAGAATCAGGTGCGTCAAGGAGAGAAGAAAGGAGGTTAACCTGAGAGGATGGCAGAGGACTTCAAAGATCAAATGACATTTTAGTTGGATTTTAAGGAGCAGGTAAAAATCTTAGCTGAATTGGGGATTGTGAACAGGATGGAAATCCAGCAGGAAGAGAGAATAAGTTCAGACCTGGAAAACACACAGAGGATCCTGGTGAAATGATGCCTAATCCCATCTCCCTGACCATTGGTGTGAGGGAGATCATAGCCACTGAGAGAAGGGGAAAGAATGGACACCTGAACCAGTCTTTGCTCTTATTAAATGGGATTCCTCTTCCCTTCGATTTTCTCTCAAACTTGATTGATTTCAGGCAACTCCCTTGCAGACTTGAAAGAGAAAGTCTTAATTCACTGCTCTTCCTGTATACACTGGTCCCTCGCTTCGTGAGAGGTTGGTTCCAGGACCTCCCTCGGATACCAGAATCAGAGAATGCTCCAATCTCTTGTAGTGAAGGGTGTGGTACAGCCAGCTCTCCGTATCCTCGGGTTCTGCATCCTCGGATTCAACCCACCACAGATCAAAGTAAGTTTGGCTGAGACTTCTCCCGTGGTTAGGAATCTGCCTGCCAATACAGGGGACACGTGTTCGATCCCTGGGCCAGGAGGATTCCACATGCCATGGAGCAGCTAAGCCCTTGCCTGCGCGCTCCAATTACTGAGCCCACGCACTACAGCTATTGAAGCGCCTGTGCGCTGTAATAAAGGAGGCACCGCCCTGAGAAGCCCTCGCACCAAAGCAGAGTAGCCGCCGCGCCCTCCCGCCCGCCGCTCCCCCCGACTAGAGAAATCCTGCTCATAGCAACGACGACCCAACGCGGCCAAAAATAAATACACAACTTTAAAAAAAAAAAAAAAAAAAGAGTTTGTTTGAACCTGTGTTGTGGAGCCCACAGACCTGGCGGGCCGAATGTGTAGCTACATCTTGAAAGGAAAAACTTTAAAAACACAATGATTTACTTATTGGGATTGCTTTTTTACAGTGGAAATTTTTATCTGAGCAAGGTGCTTAGAAGGAACATGCTTTTGACCAAGGAACCTCGTTAGGTCACAGAATCACAGCGGAAAAGTGAGCACTGAAGAGGATTTCTGTCCAGGGATGTGTGTTTGGGGAGCAGGGCTGAGAGGCTGCAGACCAAGGCCTGTGGAGGGACTGATGGCTCTACATCTTTCTTTTTTGTCTTTATTGAATTTGTTACATTACTGCTTCCGTTTTTTTCTGTTTTGGGGTTTGGGACCTGCAAGGTTTGTGGAATATTAACTCCCCGAGGAGGGAACTGAACCCACATCCTCTGCATTGGAATGTGAAGTCTTAACCACTGTACCATCAGAGAAATCCCAACTCTCCATCTTATCCTGGTTTCCCCCAGTGGGCTGCATTTCTCCCTGATGGCTTTTTGTGCCAGTCTTCCATTTGTGTCCTCCCCCACCTTCTTCAAGTCCACCTGCTTTTTCCAGATCCAGTACCATCATGCATGCACCATATGGCATGATGTTATAATTTGGCAAAAGCCAGTTAAAATGAAATTAAACTCTCCTTTACCCTGCCCTATCTCTTCCCTTTCCTTCTGTCCTAGTTAAATAGTCTTTGTGGTTCTGTGGGAGGCTCACACAGCTGGTAGCCTGTGGAAAGAGCCATAAAATGATGTAAGAAGCCACTCCAGAAATAAACACATTGATCCTGCAAAATGCCTGAGCTTAACTCTAAAAGAGATCCAGCAGAGACCCGAAACAGACGTGTCCATTATGACTGTGTTGGTTGGCATTCATGTAGATCTGTTTTACCATATGTCACATATCTAGTGTCTCCAAGGCTTGAAGTTTTCCAGTGAAGCACATTTTCAAAATAACTGAAGGTTATCATGTCAGGGATAAAATTAACATTTTTCTTTTATTAGAATCTTTATAACATATGATCACTCTCTTGTCTTCATTTTGTGTTAGACTATTGGTACAGTGGTAAAGAATCCACCTGCCAGTGCAGAAGACATGGGTTCAATCCCTGGGTCGGGAAGATCTCTTGGAGGAGGAAATGGCAACCCACTGCAGTCTTCTTGACTGGAAAATTCCTTGGGCAGAGAAACCTGGTGGGCTACAGTCCATAGGGTTGTAAAGAGTCAGACATGCCTGAGAAACTGAGCACACCCACAGCCTGGGTTCTGCTAAAAACGTGTTGTCATATAAAATATTATAGAAAAAATATAAGAACAGCCTTTAGCTACCTTTCTTTCCCCTTTATTTTAAACAAAAACAAGTTTACAGAAGAGTTGGAAATACAGAGAACTTATTTTCCCTGAACCATCTGAGAGTACATTGCTCACGTAATGCCCCATCATTCCCCCTGATACTTGTTCCAGGCCGAATCGTGTCCTCCAAAAATTCATATGCTGAAATCCTAATTCCTGGGATTCATGATGGGACTGCATTTGGAAACAGGATCTTTAAAGAGGCAATTAGGTTAAAACGAGGTCCAGTGTGACTTGTGTCTTCAGAGGAGGAGGACATTTGGACACAGACGTGGTACGTAGGGAAGGCAATGAGAAGACACAGGAAGAAGATGACTATTTACCAACCAGGGAAAGAGGTCTGGAGCAATCCTTCCTTCATCGTCCTCAGAAGAAAATAACCCTGCTGACACCTTGACCTTGGACTTCCAGTCTCTTAGTACTGTGGGATTTTTTTGTGTGTTTTTTGTTGTGTGTATTGTGTTGTTTTTGTTTGTATGTGTGTTTCATTTTAAATTAATTAATTTATTTTTGGTTGCACCAGATCTTCTTTCACTGTGCTGCTGCTGCTAAGTTGCTTCAGTTGTGTCCAACTCCTTCACTGTAAGTTAGAATAAATAAATAAAGCCCTTAAAAAAAAGATTCCCCCCAAAAAAAAGATTCCAAATCAGGTCTGTTCAACTCCAAAGCCCATGTCATTTCTAGTCTTCCAGGCTGTCTCACATAAAGAACACTAAACACATTAGAAATTAATCCACCAGGGTCAGTGGGGTTTATCTAACTTTATTGGTCATCGTCCGGCAGAGAAATATTTAGAATACCGCAAAACACAAGGACTGATATCCCTGGTGACACAGTGGAGAAAAATCATCCTGCCAATGCAAGGGACACAGATTTGAACCCTGGTCCAAGAAGATCCCACATGCCAAGGAGCAACTAGACCCATTGGCTGCAACTACTAAAGCCTGATTGCCCTATAGCCCATGCTCGGCAACAAGAGAAGCCACCACAATGAGAAGCCCCTACTTACTGCAACTAGAGAAAACCTGGATCTCCTATGTTGCAGGCAGCTTCTTTACCCGTTAGCCACCAGCATGCTCCCCCTAATCTGATTTTGAGTGATTAAGTGAGGAGCCTACAAGTCCAGGAAGTTAGGAAAAAACCTCACAGCATCAGAATCCAGCCCAAGGAATCCTCAGTGCCCCATGAATTTCCTGGATGACTCTACCCAACCTCCAAGTCTGACAACTGCGTTATAGGTTGTTGTTGTTCAGCCGTTCAGTGACTCTTTGAGACCCCATGGACTGCAGCCCGCCAGGCTTCCCTGTCCTTCACTGTCTTCCAGAGTTTGCTCAAACTCATGGCCATTGAGTTGGTGATGAGTTATAGGTACCAATCTCTAACTCACAAGGAGGAAAGTACTGTTGCTTGGCTACCTAATCCCTTAGCTGGCAATCCATTTATGTGTGGAAGTAATCAGTGAACTGATACAAAGGCTATTTGTTTTTTTAAAGCTTTAAAAATTCTCTCTGGGTATCTCTCCATTGTCCTTTCACCCAAGTTCAGATGCAGGAAGGAAGGACTCAGCTTTCCATGCTGCTGCAGGCTTAGGGGCTAGTCTTTCCAAAGACAGTGCAAATTTGAGGTCTTTAAACCATATACTCAGGGACAGAACCATCAATACTCAGAACGTTTCTGGGATTTTGATAGCACCTCCAATCAGAAACGTTAAAAAACAAGGTAATGAAAGCCAAGCAAAAACTCCCCTGTTGATCCAGTGGCTAAGACTCTGTGCTCCCAATTCAGAGGGTCCGAGTTCCATCCCTGGTCAGGGAACTAGATCCCACTTGCTCTAACAAAGGCCTGGAGCAGCCAAAAAAAAAAAAAGCCAAGCAAATCCCAGACAACTTAGGGGTTGTAGAGAAGTCTTAATTTTCTGATCTGCCACACACTTGGGATTGATATCAAATATTGCTTTTTAAAAATGCTTTATCTATTTTCTCAATTAGAAGATGTCAAGCTGTTATTCAGTTACTACGTCATGTCAGACTCTTTGCAAGCCCGTGGACTGCGGCTCTCCAGGCTTCCCTGTCCTTCATTATCTTCCGGAGTTTGCTGAAATTCATGTCCATTGAATCAGTGATACTATCTAACCATCTCATCCTCTGCTGTCCCCTTCTCCTCTTGCCTTCAATCTTTCCCAGCATTAGGGTCTTTTCCATTGAGTCAGCTCTTCACATCAGGTGGCCAAAGTATTGGAGCTTAGTCTTCGGCATCAGTCCTTTAATGAATATTCATGGTTGATTTCCTTTAGGATTGACTGGTTTGTGACTAACGCTTTCAAAATGTTAAGAGATCAGGGATATTTGAATATATATAAAAGTTTGCTTCCTTCACCTGTTTCTTCTTTCCTGGATAGAAAAATAAACTGTTATTTGAACTATTGGGAGAAGCCAATAGAGGAGGCTTGGATTTTACTAAATAGCAGAAGTGAATCATCAATTCGTGTAAGAAATGAAGGTACAGTCTCTGTCATTCCCTAAATGTTTGGAATTCTAGAGACCAGCCTGCACATTTGGCACACCATTTCTGGGCCTTAGTGCCAGATAAAACTGGAAAAGCCCTTGCTCAAAAGGGCTTCCCAGGTGGCACTTAGTGGTAAAGGATGTGCCTGCCAGTGCAGGAGACGTAAGAGACATGGGTGCAACTCAAGGGTTGGGAAGATCTCCTGGAGGAGATCATGGCAACCCACTCCAGTATTCTTGCCTGGAGAATCTCACAGACAGAGGAGCCCAGCAGGCTACAGCTCATAGGGTTGCAGAGTCGGATATGACTGAAGCGACTTAGAACATTGCTCAAAATTGTTTAGAACTTTAAGACGGCACCAGCAGAGCTTCAAGCTAAACACAGGGCATGACGGAGTGAGAAGCCCTTTGTGGATGTCCCTGGAGGTGGCCCTGCCCAGGCACAGTGACCCATATTGAGTCCTGGGAGGATGGGAAAGGTAAGCCTCCTTCTTATCAATGGAGGACCAGGAAAGAAGCAGTCATGTGTTCCAACTCCTTATACCCAAGAAGGCTGGGGTCCAAGCACTGCTGCTATCACACTCTACCTTCATGCTTGTGTTGGAATAAAAATGGCATTCAAGACAAAGAAAGGTGGAAACAAACTTACATGTGGAATCTAAAATATGACACAAAATAGTCTATCTATGAAATAGAAGGGCTTCCCTGGTGGCTCAGACAGTAAAGAATTCTCCTGCAATGTGGGAGACTTGGGTTCAATCCCTGGGTTGGAAAGATCCCCTGGAAGAGGGCATGGCAACCTACTCCAGTATTATTGCCTGGAGAATCCCCATGGACAGAGGAGCCTGGTGGGCTACCGTCTATGGTGTTGCAGAGAGTCAGATATGACTGAGTGACTAAGCACAGCACACATGAAACAAACAAAATCAGAAACAGAAAATAGAGTGGTGGTTGCCAAGAGGGGTGCGGTGTGGGACAGGGCAGGAGTGGGAGTTTGAGTTTAGCATCAAGGTCCTTCTGCAATAGCACAGGGAACTATATTCAATATTCTGTGATAAACCATAATGGAAAAGAATATGAAAAAGAATGGATAATGTGTAAAATTGAATCACTATTGTATAGCAAAAATTAACACAACATCATAAATCAACTCTATCAATAAAATAAACCAAAAAAAAAAAAAAAGAGGATCTGATGTCTTAAATAGATAGCTAGTAATTAACAAAGAATCAAGGATTATAAGTGAGAATTTATGACTATCCAAACAAGTTTTTATACCCTTTGGCCTGTTTGAATGTCTTGGCTGTTCCCTTACCATATTCTTACATTAGATGCTTTTTCTTTTTAAAGATTTTTTTAAAATTATTTTTATTTATTTATCTGGCTGTGCTGGGTCCTAGTTGTGCTATGAGAGCTATTACCTGTGGCATGTGGGATCTCATTCCCCTACCAGGGATCAAACTGGGGCCTTCTGCATTGGGAGAGTGAAGTCTTAGCCACTGGGCCAACAGGAAGTCTCTAAAATTTTTTTTTGATGAGGACCATTTTTTTAAAAATCTTTATTGATTTTGTTACAAAATTGCTTCTGCTTTATTTTATTTTTGGCCATGAGGCATATGGGATCTTAGCTCCTTGACCAGGGATCAAACCTGCACCCCTTGGTTGGAAGGCAAAGCCTCAACTACAGGACCACCAGGGAAGTCCCTAGATGAAAATGAGATGGCCCCAGGAGTTTGTCTTCAGAGGCAATGAGAAAGGAGGAAGATGTGTGTGGGGGATGTGGGGGTGGGGGAAGATCTTGGATGAGGAGCAGCTCCATGGGGTAGAGTGGAGTAGGGGCATGAAGCAAAAATGAGTCCCCGAGTCCCTGAGACTGAGGCAGGGTGGAAAAGAATATGGCAGCTGGGCCTGGGAACTTGCTCTGGGAGTCCCCAGGGAAAAAAGCTTTTGTGCCCTTTGACCCAGTCATCCTACTTCTAGAAAGCTCTCCTAGGAAAATAATCCAAAAGAAAAAATATCTAAACCCTTTGACTTTTCCCAGCCTCTCAGGCCTGTGGGTACAGACAGGGATCCATTCATAGCGATGTCTGTGGTCCTTGGCATCCTGGCCCACATGCAGAACTGGGTGACCTTAAGTCTTTGGCTTAGAGCCGGTGAGTCAGGTCTCAGAGTCCCCTGCAAGGGGACTGCATGCTAAGGACCAGATGTGCTTCTGTTCTGCTCGTGCCTGTTGTGGAAGTCCTCAGCCTGCAGACGATGGGAGAGTGGCCCTTTCTTTTAGGCCCAGTGCAGCCAATTAAATAAACATTAAAAAATAAATAAAAGACAGTTTTCTCTTCACCTCCTCTTTTCAAAAGAGGAAAATAAACGCTCATTTTCCATTTTCTTGACTCTCCATCTCTCCCCTCTAGGCCAATGCAGGCCTGCTCTGCATTGCATGTCATCTCTTGCTAAGAGTTGCCTGAAAAATTCCCTACACCTCACCCACAATCTTCCCTTAGGCTCTGAGTAACACACTTACATGTTCATTGTAATATTAGGTATTGGGCTTTCCAGGCAGCGCTGGTGGTAAAGAATCTTGCTGCCAGTGCAGGACACGTGGGAAACACGGCTTCCATCCCTGGGTCGGGAAGATCCCCTGGAGGAAGAAATGGCAACCCACTCCAGTATTCTTTCCTTAAAAAAAGTCCCATGGACAGAGGAGCCTGGTGTGTTACAGTCCATGGGATTGCAGAGAGTCTGACACAACTGAGCACATACACCGTATTAGGCATAATAGTCAACCCGCTCCAGTACTCTTGCCTGGAAAATCCCATGGATGGAGGAGCCTGGTAGGCTGCAGTCCATGGGATCACTAAGAGTCTGGCTCGACTGAGACTTCACTTTCACTTTTCACTTTCATGCATTGGAGAAGGAAATGGCAACCCACTCCAGTGTTCTTGCCTGGAGAATCCAGGGACGGGGGAGCCTGGTAGGCTGCCGTCTATGGGGTCACACAGAGTCGGACACGACTGAAGTGACTTAGCAGCAGCAGCAGCAGCAGTGAAAAGCTGAAAGTAATCTGAAAAAACAGTAGTAGAGGGATAATTGGATAAATGATAGAGTGTAACCTCTTGTGAGTTATATAGAGCCAATAACAATTATGAAGGCTCTGTAACAACATTAAAAAGTGCTTATGATTTAATTTTGAGTGATAAAAAGAATACCCACTACTATGATTTCAGCTCCATTAAAATGATACATGCCCATGAAATGAATAGAAAAGAAACTTGAACAAATGAAAACCAATTCAACTTGCAGTGTTGATAGTGTAGGTGCGTTTTTTTTTTTCTACACTCAGTGTTCTATTAATTTATCACTAATGTCATTTATTTGATAAAGAAAAACAGTTGTGGGGACTTCCCTGGTGGTCCAGTGGTTAAGATTCTGTGGTCGAAATGCAGAGGACATGGGTTCAGTCCCTGGTTGAGGAACTAAGATCCCATATGCCTCAAGATGCAGCCTAAAAAGATAAGTTATTAGAAAAAATGCATACAGTGATGGATCCCACTTTGAGATCTCCTTTGTATATACCTCAATTTTCATATAAGCTTCAGAAGAGTAGCTCAGCTTTACCAATCTCCTCCCTGGGGGCATTTCCTGCTGGAAATTCTAGAAGTTGTCTGAAACTCTTCCTTATCTATACTGGCAACATGTAATCCCATGACTTCAGTAGGAACAATAATAACATCTCAAGGGGAAACACTGGAGACAGATCAGAACATGAACATTCTGATAGTTGCCTCCCTCACAATCTTCTGGGTCTTCTGGGACTTCCCTGGTGGTTCAGTGGTTAAGAATTCACCTTCCAATGCAGGGGACTCTTTGTGACCCGTGGACTCTAGCCCACCAGTCTCCTCTGTCCACGGAATTCTCCAGGCAAGAATACTGGAGCAGGTTGCCATTGCCTCTTCCAGGGAGGAACTTCCTCCTCCCTCCAGACCCAGGGATCAAACCCAGGTTTCCTGCATTGCAGCAGACCCTTTACCAACTGAGCCACCAGGGAAATAGCCAATGCCGGGACCCTGGTTCAATTCCTGGTTGGGGAACTAAGATCCCACATCCTGTGGAGCAACTAAGCCCACAAGCAACAAAGATGTCACATGACACAAGAAAGAGCAGACACAGCCAAATAAATAAATATTAAAAAAAGGTCCTCTGACTGTCTGCAACTGGAGGGGGTCTAATAGAGAAGAGCAATCTGGCTGTTTGTCAAGAGATTAGAGCTCTTCTGTGGGTGCTCACAGCTATTTGTAGTGTGTGGTGCTCCAGTCTGTCAGCTACAAAAACTACTGACCCACAGGGCTGGTTGTCAAGGCCTTGCCCCATGAAGAAGTGAATCTGCCTCCCCTTTTGGTTGGCCTTCATTCTGGGTTTTTCTGCCTACCTGCCCCTGCGGAGTCATGATTCACTGTGACCTTTCGCCCAGCTAGGTGCATTGCTCTCAGGGATGAAGCTGGTGGTCTTGCCCCTCTATTTCGACACAACAAGACCTGAGTAGCAGGATGGGGAGCCGAGCTGGCTTGGACCCTGAGAACACTGAATTCCGTCCACCTGGAGCCTAACTCCCACACTGAGGCCCCTGACTCCTGGAAGTCCTACAGATATAAATATATATGAGTGTTACTCACTCAGTGTCTGACTGTTTGCCACCCCTGGTCTGTAGCCAGCCAGGCTCCTCTCACCATGGGATTCTCCAGGCAAGAATACTGGGGTGGGTTGCCATGCCCTCCTCCAGGGGATCTTCCCAACCCAGGGATCAAACCTGAGTCTCTAATGCTTCCTGCATTGGCAGGTGGATTCTTTACCACTAGTGCCACCTGGGAAACCTGGCCTCCTCCTTGGGCTTGATTACTACAAGCCTGAATTCTGCTACAGCAGCTCACAGAACTCGGGAAACCCTTTGACTCATGAACTCACTGGTTTTTTATGAAAGAGCATCACTCAGGAACAGCCACATGAAGAGATGCCCAGGGTGAGGTATGTGGGAAGGGATGTGAACTTCTATGCTCTCTCTGAGGCCATTCTTCCCACACTGCCAGATGTTCACCAGCCTGGGTGCTGTCTGAACCTGGTTCTTTTGGGTTTTTTGTTTTGGAGGATTCATTATACAGACATGATTGATTAAATCAGTGACCATTGGTAATTGACTCAACCTCCAGTCCCCCTTTCTTCCTTGGAAATCAGAGGATGGGACCAAAAGTTCCAACCCTCTAATCCCCTAATCGTGTGGCTGGTTCCCTTCTCGCCAGTCCCCACCCTTAGGTTATGCATGTATGCTCTGTCACTTCAGTGGAAGCCAAGGCTCTCTAAAAGCCACCTCACTAACATAACGAAAGAAACATTTAGGGCTTGCATTACTAGGAGCTCAGTGCTAGGAATGGGTCAAAGGTCAAATATATATATTGCTTGTTATAACCACGATATCACTGACTTGTGGATAATGATGGTCCTCTCTGCTGCTGCCTCAGGAAACAGGGAACATCACATGCGCTCTGTGAGTCTTACGGGAATTCCAGAGCCTCCAACAGGTTCATGGCTGTGAAGTCAGTTAAACAGTTTGAAAGAAAGAACAAGTCCTGCTACTTTATGAAGGAGCTGCTGGAGAACTTTGGACACTGTGCTCTCAAGCAGAATGACTTCTCCAGAGACTCACTGAGAGGACCTGCCAGCGGGTGCATGAACCCTTGTTGAGGGCACTGGCTTTACCATGAGAGGACTTGATTCAAGACCAGTTCTGCCACATTCCAGGCAGGTGACTTGGGCCTCACATTTCCTCATCTGTAGAATGGGAATAACAATAACACCTCCTAAAAAGGTTTGTTGTGAGGATCAAATCAGGTGTGTGAAAATGTTAAAAAAAGAAAAGAGTCATGGCTGCCTGAATTATTAGTGCTGTGTACCTAATGATTTTATGAATTACAATGGAGCATGGGTTAGGGTTAAAAGAACTGAGAAGGCCTTCCCTGGTGGCTCAGTGGAAAGAATCTGCCTGCCAATGCAGGCAACACGAGTTCCATCCCTGACCCGGGAAGATCCCATGTGCCTGGGGGCAACTAAACCCCTGCACCACCACGACTGAGCCTGTGCTTTAGAGCCCAGGAGATGCAACTTCTGAGCCCATATGTCCTAGCGCCCCCTGCTCTGCAGCAAGAGAAGCCACTGAAATGAGAAGCCCTGTGCACTGCAACTAGAGAAAAGCCCTCGCAGGAATAAGGACCCAGAACAACCAAAAATAAATAAATAAACAGATAAATTAAAAAAAAATCTATCTTAAAGAACAAAACAAAACATGGAACATTGGCCCTACTGGACAGGCCGGTCCCATTTGCTAAGCGCTGGGCTCGGGGGAGACGGCCGAGAGAGGGCTGAAGTTAAGGGTTCACATCAAAGGATCCTCTGTTGGATGAGCAACTGACATTAGAGGGCTCTTCTGGCTCCCTGTAGAGGGGTGGTGGTAGGGGTAACAATAGGGACATTCAGTCCTTCGTCTGTGTCCCAGATCCCAAACTGGACCGTGGGGAGGAGCCTTTGCTGGCAAACAGGCTGGCATCGAGTCCGGGAAAGAAGCTGGCTCCATACGCAGCTGTCCATCAACCACAATCTCTTCAGCACTAGGATCTCCGTGCATCTTGGGAGAAGGCACTGCTTCCCAGGTCTTTATACCCTGGAGATGGCATCACGCGTGGCGGCAGGTGGGCTAAGCGGCCCTCCGTCACTCAGATCACCTGCTGAGAGAAATCGGGGAGAAGAGGACACTGTGGTCCTCTGCCCGCTGGGAACAAGTCCCAGCCAGGCGCAGGGAGGGGAGATGGAGTTTGGCAGCAGCCCGGCTTGGAGGTCTGCCTGGGAGACTCGGAACATACGGCAGGTTTGGGTCTGCCCAGTAGGAATCTCCACGAGTGTCTCTGCCCTGTTTAAACAACTCTCAACTTCCCGAGCTCCTTGCAGCTGTGGGAGCTTGTTTTCTCGCCTCAACAAAGAGGTTGTTACAGTCACCTGAAAGAATAGTCACGAACTTGCTAACTGTTCAATAAATAGTAGCTGTCACCGTCGCGTTCGCAGTCAGCAGCTCTGCGCATCATCTGAGGATGGCTGATTCAGCCCCGCGCGACCCTGCGCCCACCTTGACGCTGGACCTCTACGCTCCAGGTTCTTTCTCTCCCTGGTCTGGGAGGGAACTGCAATCTTTCTGCTGCCGCAGCAACCGGGAGCCAGTGTGCAGAACCCTGAACTCCCGGTGCTCCAGGTTGGTCCACCAAACAACTGAATTTCTGTTGGCTTCTAGTGCCCATGAGGACTGCAGTTGCCAGCTGAGCCCCAACGCAGATTTTCACTGCCCGAATCTCAGTGGTTCTCATGAGGGGCTATTGCAATGTGGTGGGAGCATTTAGGGGAGCCCTCCTGGCATTTAGTGGGTTTGCCAGTGATGTCAGATGCCCCTCAAAGTGTGGAACAGTCCTGCACAGCAAAAAACTGTGTGGCATGACTTTCAGATGTCCCACGGGACATCCATTCTTAATTAGCTGAACCAGCATCTAGCCCAGTTTGTGTATAAACAAAATGTTCTTGTTTGTAAAACCGAAAAAAAAATTATTGTGGTAAGATAGACACAACATAAAATTTACCATTTTAACCATTTTTAAAGGACACAATTTCAGTACATTTGCAATGTCGTGCAAGGTCGCTGTAGTATAATTCCAAACCTTTTTCAAAACCCCAAATAGAAGCTCTCTTACCATTAACCAACTGTTCCCTCTTTTCCCTTTCCCCAGCCCTTTTTGTTGTTGTTTAGTCGCTAAATTGTGTCCGACTCTTTGTGACCCCATGGACTATAGCTCACCAGGCTTCTCTGTCCTTGGGATTTCCCAGACAAGGACACTGGAGCGACTTGCCATTTCCTTCTCCAGGGGATCTTCCTGACCCACGGATTGAACCCACGTCTCCTGCATTTGCAGGTGGATTCTTTACCACTGAGCCACCTGGGAAGCCCATGCCCCAGCCCTTAATAACCTCTAATCTACTTCTGTCTCAGTGAATTCACCTATTCTAGGTACCTCATATAAGCGGAATCACACAATACCTGTTCTTTGTTTCTTCAAAAACTTTACCAAGGGTTTTTCATCATATGGGAAAATTACCATCATCGGAGATGAGGCCATGCATGGTATGTGAATCATAAATAAAACTTATATGCATCAGTCTGCATTTGTAACATTGAACATGGCTGCAAGCATATGACACCTTAATATGCTTTCTAATGTGATTATGTGCAAACATTCACATGTTGAAATACATTTTATTTTATTATATTTTACATTTCTTTTGATTCCCAAGTTAAAGTATTATGATGGCAGGGCAACTACTGAGACTAGGCACCACAACTAGAGAGTCCACACACCGCAATGAAAAGATCCCAAGTGCTGCAACTACGGCCTGACACAGCTAAATAAATAAGTAACAAAGATGTCAGAAAAGTAAAAAGCTCGATATCAGGAGCCCGTATATCTGAAGGGTTGGCCAAGCCCCAAGGAGTCATTATTTATATATGATGTGAAGCAGCCTTGGAGATGTCTGCTGTTGCACTCTGAATGAGAAGGATATAATGTGACCCACGGACAATGCAATCCTTCCATGTCCTCCCCATGCCAGTATTCCATCACTCAGCTGCTTTCTAGCTCTGTGCCTGGAACCAACGCCAAAAAAGATGACTAAGATCTCTGGCCAGGAATCTGCAGTCTCACATGAGAGATGGACCAGCAAAAAAAAAGATGGCAATGCAGGCTGGTGGGTGTTTTCTCAGAAGAACTATGGACTGTGGATGGGTCACAGGGACTCAGAAAAGGAGGTCTGGAAACTTCCTGGCCAGTCCAGTAGTTAGGACTCTGTGCTTTCACAGCTAAGGGCCCAAGTTCAATTCCTGTTCAGGGGTATAAGATCTCCACAGCAAAAGAAAAAAAGAAAAGAAGGCCTGGGAAGACTATGGCGAGTACAGATACTGGCTTTGACAATTGTTATGGATGGAACTGCCCCTGCACCCTACCGCCCAGTCCTAACCCCAACCCCAGCCTCTGTTCATATGTTGAAGCCCTGACCCCCAGTGTGACTGTGTTTAGAGATGAGGCCTTTAAAGACGAAAATTAAAACAAAGTCACTAGGGTAGGCCCTAAATCCACTGTGACCAGCTACTTTATGAGAGGAGACTGAGACACAGATATAAGCACACACAGGAAGGGCATGTGAGGACACAGGGCGGCCTTCTGCAAGAACTTCTCCGAGACGCAGGCCACATCCCAGAGTCATATCTCCATCAGAGAGGCCTCAGGAGAAGCCAGCCCTGCCCACATCTTTGACTTCCAACCTCCAGGGTTGTTAGGAAATAAATGTGTGTTCTTCAAGCCACCCAGACTAGGGTATTTTGTTATGGTAGCCTGACCAAACTAATGCAACAGCTGAGTTCAAAGCATTCTACTGAGATGTAGTATGATTTCTTTAATTTTTTTTTTTTTTTTTTGGCTGTGCTGTGTGACATGTGGGTTCTTAGTTTCCTGACCTGGAATCAAACCCGTGTCCCCTGCATTGGGAGTATGGATTTCTAACCCCTGGACCTCCAAGGAAGTCCCTTTAATTGTTTTTAAAAGAATAAAACTATTTACCAAGGATTTTCGCTTAGCAGAGGTAACAGGAATACTATGTTGAAATATCAAGCTGATGTGTTTTTCATACCCTTGTCAATCATGTCCCCTCTCCCAGTCTTGAACTAGGAATGCTAAGCTGTAAACTCCAGGACAGGTGAGGGTAGAAAGTGTCTGGAATAAAAAGGGTCATTGATGGACTTTGATTTTCAAAAGCTGACTTTGTTGATTCTATATTGAAATTACAATTTTCAAAACCAGGCTTTATGGAGAGAGAGAAAATGTTTATTTTCTGAATTTTAAAAGCTCCCTTTGTGTCTGGGGAGTTGGGCTGGGATTTTGACACATAAACCCAAGGTAGAGAGAACTCAGGTTATTTCAGAAGAGAAATAATCCCCCAACCCACCCCTCTAGGTCATCACAGAGCACCAAACGAGCTCCCTGTGCTATCCAGCAGCTTCCCACTAGCTGTCTGTTTTACACGTGGTAGTATATATATATGTCAGTGCTAATCTCCCAATTTGCCCTGCTCTCTACTTCCCCTACCGTGTCCACACATCCATTTGCTATGTCTGCATCCCATCCCTGTGCTGCAAATGGGTTCATCAGTACCATTTTTCTAGATTCCATATGTGTGCATTAATATATGGTACTAATGGACTTACTTCACTCAGTGTGGCAGACTCTGGGTTCACCCACATCACTGAAACAGACTCAATTTCATTCCTTTTTATGGCTAAGTTCCCTGGATTCTTGATTTAAGATTGTTTATGCTCTGCAGCAAGCAGTTACTGTCCTCCCTAATAATGTCATATATCCTACATGCAAACAATACTTTTTTTTTTTTTTTTGGTTCGTTTGTTTTAATGGGATAACATAGGAGATAGAAGAGTTTTTCTAAGGACCAGACTGTAAATATTTTAGGCTTTACAGGCTGCTTGATTTCAGTCAACTATCCAATTTTGCTCTTGTAGGGCAGAAACAGCCATAAACAATATGTCATGAGCATGGCTGTTTGTATGAAATGTTACTTATAGACACCAAAATCTGAATTTTTTTTTCAAAATCGGAATTTTACATAATTTGCACGTCACAAGACATTAAAAAAATTTTTTCCCCCAGAATCTTTCTTTTTCTTTATTTCTTGCTGTGCCACTAGGCATGTCTTAGTTCCCAGACCAGGGACTGAACCCTCATCCCCTGCAGTGGCCGTGTGGAGTCTTAACCCCTAAGGAAATCCCCCAGAAAATATTTTTAAAATGAAAAACTATTTTTAGCTTATAGGTTGTACAAAATCAGTCAGTGGACTGAATTTGGCCTGTGTTTGCCAATCCCTGGGTTAACAAGTAACTACAAATATTCTATATAGAAACAAGTGCAGTTTACTACCTCCCTAATTTATCAAAAAAGAAGATGGCAGGATTTGGGGGTGGAGGAGAAAGGGGATGTAAAAAGCGTTATCACTTTTGGTCTAAGCCAGGCTATTTGATTAAAAGAAATAAATCAGATATTGTTGGATTTGTGCAATTCCCCTCCTTTTTAAAAAAAGCCTATTTCTGCCAATAGTGATGTTAGAAAATGCTATTTTGATGAGGAAATAATGAGATCATTTGAGTTATCACTGACACATGATGCCTGTGAGAGCAATCTTTACCAGCTGCCAGGTCTCGAGGATGTGCAAAGGGGGAAACGGATTGGTTTTTTGATGTTATTTAACTCCTTATGCTGCAGTTTATAGCATGAAAGGCACGTGTGCGTGTGGGTGTGTGTGCGTGTGTGTGTGATAGAGAGGTGGGGGAGAGAGAGAGGGAGGGAAGAAGAGGTGGGGCAAGTGCAGGGGCGTCTTGCCCTTTCCTACAAGCGCTGACCCAATCTTTGCTTTGCATCAATTCTTCACTGTGCAGTCTGCCGGCCGCCATTATTATTATTCATACTTGGCCTGCAGATGCCTTCCCTGGAAGTAACATTAGCCACTGGAGCCAGTCATTAGAGACAAGATTGACAGTAACATAGCCCCAGAGTTCCAAGGTATTACAGAGATAACAACAGGGGCCTATCCACCTGCAATGGCCAGAAAGGGAGAGGAGAGCAGAGCAGATCCAGAAGGGATGGCAACAGAAGAATATCATATGACATCCCTTATACAGGGAATCTGAAAAGAAATGATACAAATGAACTTATTTACAAAACAGAAGCAAACTCACAGACTTAGAGAATGAACTGATGGTTATTGGGGAAAGTTGTGGGAAAGGGATAGTTAGGGAGTTTGGTATGGACATGTACACACTGCTGTATTTAAAATGGATAACCAACAAGCTACTGTGTAGCTCAGGAACTCTGCTCAATGTTATGTGGCAGCCTGGATGGGAGGAGGGTTTGGGGGAGAATGGATACATGTATACCTATGGTTGAGTCCCTTTGCTGTCCACTGGAAACTATCATATCACAACATTGTTTATTGGCTGTACTCTGATATAAATAAGAATTTTTTTTTTAAAGCAGGGACAGGAAAATGCCATTGGCTAGGAATGCTGACCTAGTTCTAACTTCCCATTGAAATAGTCATTTCCTGATGATATCTAAAACTCACTCTGAAATGTGTGCTAAATGACATTTTTTTGGTGAGTGGGAAACATTTTTTTTAAGTAGGAAAAATGATAATGCTTCACCTAAAACTATCTTCCCCCCGCCACCCTGGAAATTAAAAAGAAAACACTATAATTGTCTTAGCATAAAAACCCAAGAATTTTTGAAAAAAAATAAAGCATTCTGAAGGCTCACTTACCTAACAATGAATTCATTAGTGAGTTTTTTTTGTGCAACATATAGAGTATCCCCCAGTCATATCAGTTACAATTATGTTTTTCATTGACACCATGCAGTGGACATGTCCAGCAATGTGAGTTAATAATGAAATAATAAGTCAAGGCATTAAATGCTTCCCAGGTGGTGCTAGTGGTAAAGAATCCGCCTGTCAATGCAGGAGACTTGGGTTTGATCACTGGGTCAGGAAGATTCAATGGAGCAGGAAATGGCAACTCACTCCAGTATTCTTACCTGGAGAATCCCATAGACAGAGTAGTCTTGCTGGCTACAGTCCATGGGGTCACAAAGAGTCGGACATGACCGAAGCAACTTAGTGCATTGGACCCAGGTTGTTAGTGCCCCCAGGTACCTGGGGACCCTAACATGGAAATCATGAAGAGCTTCATCCCTAGGACAGGGTGGGGAAGATGACAGCCCTCTATACCTCCTAGCCTGGTTAAGGGTACTTACTGTGCTTGTTTTAGGCATACAAATTTCTTGCAGTAGACTTCAGATTTTTTAAATTTATTTTTTAATTGAAGGTTAATTGCTGTATAGAATTTTGTTGTTTTCTGTCAAACCTCAACATGAATCAGCCATAGGTATAAATATATGCCCTCTCTTTTGAAACTCCATCCCATCTCCCGCCCCATCCTATCCCTTTAGATTGATATAGACCCCCTGTTTGAGTTTCCGAGCCATACAGCAAATTCCCATTGGCTAACTATTTTAAATATGGTAATGTAAGTTTCCATGTTACTCTTTCCCTACATCTCATTCTCTCCTCACCTCTCCCGATGTCCATAAGTCTATTCTCTATGTCTGTTTCTCCATTACTCTCCTATAAATAAATTCTTCAGTACCATTTTTCTAGATTTGGTATATATGCATTAGAATCCAGTATTTATCTTTCTCATTCTGACTCACTTCACTCTGTATAATAGGTTCTAGGTTCATCCACCTCATCAGAACTGACTCAAATGCATTCCTTTCTATGGCTGAATAATATTCCATTGTGTATATGTACCACAACTTCTTTATCCATTCATCTGTCCTTGGACATTTAGGTGGCTTCCATGTTTTAGCTATTGTAAATAGTGTTGCAATGAACAGTGGGATACATGTGTCTTTTTCAATATTGGTTTCCTCAGGGTATATGCCTAGGAGTGGGATTGCTGGATCATATGGAGTTTTTATTCCTAGTTTTTAAAGTAATCTCCATACCATCTTCCATAGTGGCTGTATCAATTTATACTCCCACCAACAGTGCAAGAGAGTTCCCTTTTCTCCACACCCTCTCCAGCATTTATTGTTTGTGGACTTTTTGATGATGGCCATTCTGACTGGTGTGAAGTGATGTCTCATTGTAGTTTTGATTTGCATTTCTCTAATAATGAGCAATGTTGAGCATCTTTTCATGTGTTTCTTAGCCATCTGTTTTGTCTTCTTTGGAGAAACATCTGTTTGGGTCTTTTTCCTACTTTTTGATTGAGTTGTTTGTTTCTCTGGCATTGAGTTGTATGAGCTGCTTGTATATTTTAGAAATTAATCTTTTGTCAGTTGTTTCATTTGCTATTAGTTTTTCCCACTATAAGGGTTGTCTTTTTACCTTGCTTATAGTTTCCTTTTCTGTGCAAAAGCTTTTAAGTTTAATCAGATCCCACTTGTTTACTTTTGTTTTTATTTCCATTACACTAGGAGGTTGGTCATAGAGTATTTGCTTTGATTTATGTCATCGAGGGTTCTGCCTATGTTTTCCTCTAAGAGTTTTATAGTTTCTGGTCTTATGTTTAGGTCTTTAATCCATTTTGAGTTTATCTTTGTGTACGGTTTTAGGAAGTGTTCTAATTTCATTCTTTTCCATGTAGCTGTCCAGTTTTCCCAGCACCATTTACTGAAGAGGCTGTCTTTACCCCATTGTATATTCTTGCCTCTTTTGTCAAAAACAAGGGTTTTCTAGCCAGTTCAATTGGTCTGTATTTCTGTTTTTGTGCCAGTACCATACTGTCTTTATGACTGTAGCTTTGTAGTATAATCTGAAGTCAGGAAGGTTGATTCCTCCAGCTCCATTCTTCTTTCTCAAGACTCCTTTGGCTATTTGGGGTCTTTTGTGTTTCCATATGACTTGTGAAAGTTTTTGTTTTAGTTCTGTGAAAAATGCCATTGGTAATTTGATAGGGATTGCATTGAATCTGTAGATTGCATTTGGTAGTATAGTCATTTTCACAATATTGATTCTTCCTACCCCAAAGCATGGAATATCTCTCCATCTGTCTATACCATCTTTGATTTCTTTCATTAGTGTCTTATAATTTTCTATGTATAGTTCTTTTGTCACCTTAGGTAAGTTTATTACTAGATATTTGTTTTTGTTGCATTGGTGAGTGGGATTGATTCCTTAACTTCTCTTTCTGATTTTTCACTGTTAGTATATAGAAATGCAAGTGATTTCTGTGTATAGATTCTGCAACTTTGCTAAATTCACTGATTGGCTCCAGTAATTTTCTGATACTATGTTTAGGATTTTCTGTATACAGTATTATATCATCTGCAAACAGTGAGAGCTTTACTTCTTCTTTTCCAATCTGGATTCTTTTTATTTCTGTTTTCTTCTTTGATTGCTGTAGTTAGGACTTCCAGAACTATGTTGAATAGTAGTGGTGAAAGTGGACACCCTTGTCTTGTTCCTGATCTTAAGGGGAATGCTTTCAGTTTTTCACCATTGAGAATAATGTTTGCTGTAGGTTTATCATATATGACCTTTACTATGTTGAGGTAGGTTCCTTCTATGCCCATTTTTTTT
>SJXQ01007011.1:0-22059 GCA_006408695.1 Aepyceros melampus | reverse complement strand
AAAAGCAGAGACATTACTTTGCCAACTAAGGTCCGTCTAGTCAAGGCTATGGTTTTTCCTGTGGTCATGTATGGATGTGAGAGTTGGACTGTGAAGAAGGCTGAGCGCAGAAGAATTGATGATTTTGAACTGTGGTGTTGGAGAAGACTCTTGAGAGTCTTTTGGACTGCAAGGAGATCCAGCCAGTCCATTCTGAAGGAGATCAACCCTGGGATTTCTTTGGAAGGAATGATGCTAAAACTGAAGCTCCAGTACTTTGGCCACCTCATGTGAAGAGCTGACTCATTGGAAAAGACCCTGATGCTGGGAGGGATTGGGGGCAGGAGGAGAAGGGGACGACCGAGGATGAGATGGCTGGATGGCATCATGGACTCAATGGATGTGAGTCTGAGTGAACTCCGGGAGTTGGTGATGGACAGGGAGGCCTGGCGTGCTGCGATTCATGGGGTCGCAAAGAGTCGGACACGACTGCGCGACTGAACTGAACTGAAAATTTTGTTCAGGACTTTTGCATCTATGTTCATCAGTGGTATTGGTCTGTAGTTTTCTTTTCTTGTGTTGTCTTTGTCTGGTTTTGGTATCAGGGTGATGGTAGAATGAATTTGGAAGTGTTCCTTCCTCTGCAATATTTTGAAAGAGTTTTAGAAGGATTGGCATTAGCTCTTCACTAAATGTTTGATAGAATTCCCCTGTGAAGTCATCTGGTCCTGGGCTTTTGTTTTTTGGGATATTTTGATCACAGCTTCAATTTCAGTGCTTGTGATTGGGTTGTTCATAATTTTAATTCTTCCTGGTTCAGTTTTGGAAGATTGAACTTTTCTAAGAATCTGTCCATTTCTCCCAGGTTATCCATTTTATTGCCATGTATTGCCAGTTGTTCATAAGAATCTCTTATAATCCTTTGTATTTCTGCATTGCCTGTTGTAACCTCTCCTTTTTCATTTCTAATTTTGTTGATTTGATTATTCTCTCTTTTTTTTGATGAGTCTGGCTAAAGGCTTGTCAATTTTGTTTATCTTCTCGGAGAACCAGCTTTTAGTTTTATTAATCTTCACTATTGTTTCTTTCATTTCTTTTTCATTTATTTCTGCTTGGAGCTTTATGATTTCTTTCCTTCTACTAATTTTTTTTTTTGTTCTTCTTTTTCCAGTTGTTTCAGGTGTAAAGCTAGATTGTCTATTTGATGTTTTTCTTGTTTCTTGAGGTATGATTGTATTGCTATAAACTTCCCCCTTAGAACTACTTTTGCTGCATCCCATAGGTTTTGAGTTGTCATGTTTTCATTGTCATTTGTTTCTAGAAATGTTTTGATTTCTATTTTGATTTCTTCAGTAACCTGTTGGTTATTTAGAAACGTGTTGTTCAATCTCCATGTGTTTGTGTTTCAATTAGCATTTTTCTTGTAATTGATATCTAGTCGCATAGATTTGTGGTTGGAGAAGATGCTTGATACAATTTCAATTTTCTTAAATTTACTGAGATTTGGTTTGTGACCCAAGATGTGGTCTATCCTGGAGAATGTTCCATGTGCACTTGAGAATAAGGTGTATTCTTCTGTGTTTGGATGGAATGTCCTGAAGATATCAGTGAGATCCATCTCATCTAATGTATCATTTAAGGCTTGTGTTTCCTTATTAATTTTCTGTTTTGATGATCTATCCATTGGTGTGAGTGGGTATTAAAGTCTCCTACTATTACTGTGTCACTGTCAATTTCTCCTTTTATGTCTGTTAGTGTTTGTCTTATGTATTGGGTGCTCCTATGTTGGGTGCAGAGATATTTACAATTGTTATGTCTTCCTCTTAGACTGATCCCTTGCTCATTATGCAGCATCCTTCCTTATCTCTTGTAATCTTTTTAAGGTCTATTTTGTCTGATATGAGGATTGCTACTCCAGCTTTATTTTGCTTCCCATTTGCAAGGAATATATTTTCCCATCCTTTCACTTTCAGTTATATGTGTCTTGAGGTCTGAAGTGGGTTTCTTGTAGACAGTACATGTATGGGTCTTGTTTTTGTATCCATTCAGCCAGTCTGTGTCTTTTGGTTGGAGCATTTAATCCATTTACATTTAAAGTAATTATTGATATATATGTTTCTATTGCCATTTTCTTAGTTGTTTGGGGTTGATTTTGTAAATCTTTTTTCTTCTTTTGTATTTCTTGACTATATTAGTTACTTTAACATTTGCTGTAAAGCTGGTTTGGTGGTACTGAATTCTCTTAAACTTTGCTTGTTTGAAAAGCTTATTTCTCCATCAATTTTGAATGAGCTCCTTGCTGGGTACAGTAATCTTGGTTGTAGATTTTTCCCTTTAGGAACTTTAAATATATCCTGCCATTTCCCTCTGGTCCGCAGAGTCTCTGCTGAAAGATCAGCTGTTAAGCATATGGGGTTTCCCTGGTATGTTACTTGTTGCTTTTCTCTTGCTGCTTTTAATATTCTTTCTTTGTATTTAGTGTTTGTTAGTTTGAGTAGTATGTGTCCTAGCATGTTTCTCCTTGGGTTTATCCTGTATGGAACTCTTTGTGCCTCTTGGACTTGATTGACTATTTCCCTTTCCATGTTGGGGAAATTTTCAACTATAATCTCTTCAGAAATTTCTCATACCCTTTCTTTTTCTCTTCTTCTTCTGGGACCCCTATAATTTGAATGTTGGTGCATTTAATAGTGTTCCAGAGGTCTCTGAAACTATCCCCAGTTCTTTTCATTCTTTGTACTTTATTCTGCTCTTCAGAAGTTATTTCCACCATTTTATCTTTCAGCTCACTGAGTGCTCTTCTTCTTCAGATATTCTGCTACTGATTCCTTCTAGGGTATTTTTAATTTCAGTATTTGTGTTGTTTGCCTCTGTATGTTTATTCTTTAATTCTTCTAGGTCTTTGTTAGTTGATTCTTGCATTTTCTCCATTTTGTTTTCAAGGTTTTTGATCATCTTTACTATCATTATTCTGAATTCTTTTTCAGGTAGTTTGCCTATTTCCTCTTCATTTATTTGGACTTCTGGGTTCCTAGTTTGTTCCTTCATTTGTGTAGTATTTCTCTGCCTTTTCATTACTACTATTTTTTAATTTATTGTGTTTAAGGTCTCTTTTTCCCAGGCTTCAAGGTTGAACTCTTTCTTCCTTTTGGTTTCTGCCCTTCTAAGGTTGGTCCAGTGGTTTGTGTAAGCTTCATATAGTGTGAGATTTGTGCTCACTTTTTGTTTGTTTGTTTGTTTTTCCTTTAATGAGCAGGGCTGAGTGAGGTGGTAATCCTGTCTGCTGAAGACTGGGTTTATGTTTTTGTTTTGTTTGTTGTTTAGACGAGGCATCCTGCACAGGGTGCTACTGGTGGTTGGGTGATGCTGGGTCTTCTATTCAAGTGCTTTCCTTTGTGTGAGTTCTCACTATTTGATACTCCCTAGGGTTAGTTCTCTGTTAGTCTAGGGTCTTGGAGTCAGTGCTCCCACTCCAAAGGCTCAGGGCTTGCTCTCTGGCCAGGAACGAAGATTCCACAAGTGGTTTGTTGTGGTATTAAGTGAGATTAAAACAAATATCCAAAAACAAGAAACCAAAGATGAATCCCAGACAAATGGCAGTTACAAAATCAGACAAAAAATAATATAATATACACATATACATATACACCCATGAGCAAAGTGAAAACAGTCCAACAAAAGTAAAATGCAGTAGACTGACCGAGTGAACAAAGGAAATCAAAAATTATACTTACCATTTAAGAACAAAACTAACTAAAGCACAAACTAGAAAACAAAACTAAAGCAAGGTGCCAAGTGGGGAATAAAGCAATGAAAAAAAACTAACAAAATGTTGAGAGGAAAGGAAAGAAAGAATAGATATGCAAAGTTAAATAGAAGTAGATAAAGAAGATTTATATACATTAAAGATTAACTGCAAAACAACAGTAGGAAAAGCAAACAAAGGAATAAATGTAAAAAAAAATAGGTTAAAAAATTTAAAAATGAAATTAAAAAAAGAGAAAAGAAAAAAAAAAGGAAAACTCCAGAGAACTGCAAAAGCCCAACATAGAGGCAGAGATTTATAACAATAATTAAAAATGTGACTGAGAAAAAGAAAGAAAAAAAAAGCTCAAAAGCTTAATTAGATTTCATACTGACAATAAAATCTACAACTATAGCAGAGGGGGAAAAAAGAAAAAAATCCAAAAGAATCTACAGAACAAGTCAAAACATAAGAATAATAAATATTTTTCTTGAGTCACTGCTGTCAAGAGTCCTTTCCCTTGCTGGGAGTCACAGTACACTTCATCTCCCTAGGATGCCTTCCAACAGTGTGCTGATCTCTGGACCTGCTCTGGGGGCAGCTCAGATTCTAATCTAGTCCTACTCTTATGTGTTCTTGCCTCCAATGTCCACAGCTATCAAAACTACTGTGTTTTCCTTTGTGGGAGCTCTCAATGACCTTTTATATACTCCATAGACACAGAGTCTGCCTAGTTGATTGTGTGGATTTAATCTGCAACTTGTACAGCTGATGGAAGGTTTTGGGTCTTCCTTAGCCACATTGCCCCTGGGTTTCAATTGTGGTTTTATTTCCACCTCTGCATGTGGGTCGTCCACTGGGGTTTGCTCCCGAGGCTGCCGTGGAGGACTTGGGTTTGCCTCTGTGAGGGCCAGGTGTGGAGGTGGTGTAGCTGCTGGGTCACAGGGGTTCTGGCAGCACCAGGTACTCAGGGGAGTTGGTAGCTAGGGCAGGAGAGTAATAGTGCTCTAGAAGGGTATGGCAACCAATACTGGCCAATACACTCCAGTATTGTTGCCTGGAGAACCCCCATCCCTGACAGAGAAGCCTGGCAGCCAGTCTACAGGGTTGCAAAGAGTCAGACATTACCAAAGTGATCCTGCACACACAGATACAAGATTTTTTTGCCTGTGGCAGCTCTGCCCCAGTGAGAATTGAGCAGGAAGGTGGTGCAGTAGCTTGGCTTGCAGGAACCCTGGCAGTGCCAAGTGTGCAGGGACACAGACTGCCTCCACCGCAGGAATTATGACCCTTCAGTTCAGTTCAGTTCAGTCTCTCAGTCGTATCTGACTCTTTGCAACCCCATGAACTGCAGCATGCCAGGCCTCCCTGTCTATCACCAACTCCCAGAGTCCACCCAAACTCATGTCCATGAGTCAGTGATGCCATCCAACCATCTCATCCTCTGTCATCCCCTTCTCCTCCTGCCTTCAATCTTTCCCAGCATTAGGGTCTTTTCATATGAGTCAGCTCTTCTTATCAGGTGGCCAAAGTATTGGAGTTTCAGCTTCAACATCAGTCCTTCCAAGGAACACTCAGGACTGATCTCCTTTAGGATGGACTGGTTGGATCTCCTTGCAGTCCAAGGGACTCTCAAAAGTCTTCTCCAACACCACAGTTCAAAAGCATCAATTCTTCGGTGTTCAGCTTTCTTTATAGTCCAACTCTCACATCCATACATGACTACTGGAAAAACCATAGACTTAACTAGACGGACCTTTGTTGGCAAAGTAATGTCTCTGTTTTTTAACATGCTGTGCAGGTGTTATGGCCCTATCAGAGTCTTTTTTCAAGCCTCTTGTTGCTAGGGATCAGAAGGCCTCTTTGGCCAGTCTTTTTCTGTACCTCCGCCTGTTCAGGCACTTAGAGGGCTCCCTTGCCTGGGTCCTTCTCTGTTGTTTGGCAAGTCAGGTATATAGAGGGGCCCCTCTTGGCTGGGGTCTTACTCTGTAGATCAGCGCATCAGGCACTTAAAGAAGCACCCTGGGTGGGGCTTGCTTTGTAGTTCAGTATGTCAGGCGTTTGATGGGCCAGCATCTATTGTTCAGCTGCCTGATGCTGGCCTGTGGGGAGAGAGGAGGCTATGATAATGGGTCCACCCCCTCCATGTGACTCAGCAATATTGCCTTGCTTCCATGGCTGCCTGGCTTTCCCCCACAGGCATCTCCTAACATGACTTCAGATTTTGGACAGTGGATTTTGGGTGACAATTTTTTGAAAAAGTAGGCTTATTTTCTGATTAGTGCAAGTTCAGAGAAAGATATCTTGGGACTTGCCCAGTGGTCCAGTGGTTCAGATTTCACTTTACAATGAAGGGGGTTTGGGTTCCGTCCCTGGTTTGGGGAGCTAAGATCTTTCTTCTGGGCCAAAATACCAAAACATTGAACAGAAGCAATATTGTAACAAATTCAATAAAGACTTGAAAAATGGTCCACGTCAAAAAATATTAAAAAAAAACAAACCCCAAAACCTGTATCTATGGAGACACAGAAAAAAATCAGAACTTGCTAATCACCAAGTACAATCAACCCAATGTCTGAATTTGGAAGAAGCATCTAATAAGATCAGGGGCAAGGGAATCAGGTTGGAAGTAAATGAATGAGCAGGCTGCTCTGCCTACTGCCAGCTTCAGTGAAATTAGGGCATGTGCCTCTTTATTCCTCAACCTGGATCAGAAACTCAAGACTTAACCCAACCAGTGAAAGGTGAAGTCATTTGTATAAGGCTGTTTTTGGAAGCAGCTACAGCATGAGGACCATTCCACTCTCTCAGTCCTTGCTGGGTATCACTATAGTTCAGAGCACATCCATACTGTGCCTGGAGCTTCCAGAGATGAACAGGAAGAGAGAGAGAGAGGGACAGAGAGATAGAGAGATGATGCTGAGAAGAACCTGCCTTGCATTCTGATGCATCATGGAAAGAACAATGGATCACTTCCTTCAAGGAAATACCATCATGTCGGGGGCCAGCGTGAGGAATCCCACCCGTGACAGGGTCACGTGGCAAACTCAGATGACAGGGCAATCTGAGTCATCGGATTTCTCCCTGGTTTTTCCTGAGCATGTGCCTCAATAATAAAAATTTGTTCTGTATTTGTCTAATTTACAGAGCTGAAAAGACATTAATCCATAAATAGATGTTGTTTTCAGTTTCTAATAAACATTTAAGTGAATTAAATGTGTTCAGAATCAATATTTTGATTGTGATTAATGTTGATTTTGTCCTTTAGAAATAGCTGATTTATTTTACAGAGTTTAATAAGTAAATAAATTTATCCTCCTGAATCTCTGAGTTCTCACTTTTAGCTTTAAGATTTCTACTTCTTTACTCTGAGATTTTTGAATACCTTGGAAAATTGTTCTACACTTAGTATCTTCTATTTTTTCCATGGAGGGGTACAAAGCCTGGCTCCCCTTTTAGATGTCTTTACTGCAACGCTTCCATTTCTCCTAGAAGTCTTGTCTTGATGCTGCTGCTCAGTTACTCAGTCCCGTCCAAATCTTTGTGACCCTTTGGACCGCAGCCCGCCAGGCTTTTCTGTCCATGGGATTCTCCAGGCAGTAATAATGGAGTGGTCTGCCGTTTCTTTCTCCAGGGGATCTTCCCAAAGCAGCGACTGAACCCATGTCTCCTGCACTGCAGGTGGATTCTTTACCTGTTGAACCACTGGGGAAACTCCTTTATCTTGATGATAGGTTTTATTAATTAATAAGTAGGGGGCTGGGATCGGGGTCCAGATTAATGGAATGAGGTCTGCATCCTTTTCAGTTCTCCTTTCAGTGCTGAGATATTCTTTTGCAATGTCCTTATGTTTGCAAGATTTCCATTAATAGTTCTCATAATCAAAATTTTCACAGTTATGAGATGGTGTAAGTACTGATGGTGTAAATTGGCAAGGGAAGAACCTATGGCCCATGACTCCATGTCAGTTGTGTTCCCATTGAGAGCCACACAGATAGTAGGAAAGATGTTTGGAATCCTGTGGAATAGGAAAATGGTATCCACCCCCAAGTCTATTTTAATGGATTAGACCTCAGCTCCATACCCCCTTAAACTGATGGCCTTCAAGTTGGGTTTAGGCTCGATACGAATGAGTTTAACTGGATAGAAGGGTCTTTGACAAGACACATCCATGGAAAAGCCCATCTGTCAGAAGGCAGACCCTCAGTTGGTCTCTCAGTGCCTTTCTGAAAGAATTCAGTTTCCTCTCTCTCATGACTAACTGTTTATCTTTGATTTGAGTTTTCTTTAAAGAACTTGATACTAGCGGACAGTGTATGTGTATGTGTGTGAATTCATCTCAACACACCCAATAATGCAACTTATGCCCACAGTTTGGTACCCAAGGCCTAATCCCCAGGGAAAAAAATGTGACTTTATACTGTCATGTTGTTTTTTTAATTTCTCTTCAGTATCATAAGCTACAGTTGGTCTTGTGTGCTGTCACTGTGCATATTAGCTGAGGCTGGGAAATCTAGGGGTGGGGGCTAAGACAGTTCTCAGGTGTCCTTTGGACTGTGTTGGCTAACTCAGGTGTTTATTTCTTAGTTCCCTGACACTACAGAAGAGTCAAGAAAGCTCTTCCACGGGAAGTTCTACAAGAAGGGAAATGAAATCACCCTAGGGCTTCACATGGGGAAGGACCTTGCTGTACCACAGGTTTTGCACTGGAGCAGAAGAAACTAGGGGCAGTTTTCATCATCTCAATGAATGGCACCACCACCCACCAAGCTGAAAATTTAGAGTTATCCTTGGTTCCTCTCATGCCTGCAGCTTCCACATATAACTTACCAGCAAGTCCCTTTGATTTTACCTCAAAAATGAATGATAAGTCTGTCTTCTGCTCCCCGTCTCATGTCTACACTCCTGTGCCAGGCTCTCTACCTCTTATTTGGATTATTACAAGTTTCCTGTCTCCCAAATCCACTCGTTTCCTCCTTCAGTCCATTGTCTGCACAGTAGCCAGTGCAATATAAAACATAAATTACTTCATGCCCCTCTCCTATTGAAATTTCCAGCAGCTTCTGATCTGCCCCAGAATAAAGTAAAAATTCCTGATCATAGCTTTTGCACATCTTGTGCAATATTGCACCTGCCTGCCTCTACATTCTGCTTGCACTGAATTCCTTTCAATGCAATGAACACACCAAGCCCTGAAACTTCTCAGGAGAATTTGAATGGGCTGTTTTCTTCTACTGAAAATGTTCTCCCTGCTCTGCTGCATAGATGACATCCTCTCATCTTTCAGGGCTCAATTTAAATAAACAGTGTTCAGAACATTTTTCCTTCCTCATCCTGTCTAAGGTAGTTGTATCCCACTCCTTTGATTCCCAACCTTGGTCTCCTGCTTCTTTCTTATATCTTACCAGTATTTGTAATTATTTTAGTTTATTTTTCTCTCTTTACTAGATCAGAAACACCTCAAGAACAAATATTCAGTCTGTCTTGTGTTATTTGCAGATGTACCCCAGAATTTTGAACATTTGACAAGTAATGTTGTTGTTGTTCAGTTGCTAAGTCATGTCTGACTCTTTGTGACCCCATGGACTGCAGCATGCCAGACTTCCCTGTCCTTCACTGTCTCTTGGGGGTTGCTCAAACATGCCCATTGAGTCAATGATGCCATCCAACCGTCTCATCCTCTGTTGCCCTCTTCTCCAGCTGCCCTCAATCTTCCCCGGCATCAGGGTCTTTTCTAGCGAGTTGGCTCTTTGCAATACTTTGCAAAGTATTAGAGCTTCAGCTTCAATATCAGTCCTTCCAATGAATATTCAGGGTTGATTTCCTTTAGGACTAACTGGTTTGATCTCTATGCTGTCCAAGGGACTCTAAAGAGTCTTCTCCAGCACCATAGTTCAAAAGCATCAATTTTTCAGCACTCGGCCTTCTTTTTTTTTTTTCTTTTTTGAACCCCCTCCCACCTCCCACCCCATATCATTCTCTATGGATCATCCCCGTGCACCAGCCCCAAGCATTCTGTATCCTGTATCAAACATAGACTAGCGATTCATTTCTTACATGATAGTATACATGTTTCAGTGCCATTCCCCCAAATCATCCCACCCTCTCCCTCTCCCTCAGAGTCCAAAAGTCCGTTCTATACATCTCTTTTGCTGTCTCGCATACAGGGTTATCATTACCATGTTTCTAAATTCCATATATATGTGTTAGTATACTGTATTAGTGTTTTTCTTTCTGGCTTACTTTGTATAATCGGCTCCAGTTTCATCCATCTCATTAGAACTGATTCAAATGTATTCTTTATAATGGCTGAGTAATACTCCATTGTATATATGTACCACAGCTTTCTTATCCATTCATCTGCTGATGGACATCTAGGTTGTTTCTATGTCCTGGCTATTATAAACACACTTGGCCTTCTTTATGGTCCAACTCACATCCATATCTGATGACTGAGAAAAGCATAGCTTTGACAATATGAACCTTTGTTGGCAAAGTGATGTCTCTGCTTTTTAATATGCTGTCTAGGTTGTCATAGCTTTACTTCCAAGGTGCAAGCATCTTTTAATTTCATGGCTGCAGTCATCATCTACAATTCTTTTGGAGTCCAAGAAAATTAAATCTGCTACTTTTTCCATTTTTTTTTCTCCATCTGTTTGCCATGAAGTAATGAGACTGGATACCATGACCTTAGTTTTTTGAATGTTGAGGTTTTAAGCCTGCTTTTTCACTCTCCTCTTTCAAAAGGCTCTTTAGTTCTCTTTGGTTTCTGCCATTAGAGAGGTATAATCTGTATATCTGAGGTTATTGATATTTCTCCCAGAAATCTTGATTCCAGCTTGTGATTCATCCAGCCCAGCATTTCACATGATATACTTTGCATATAAGTTAAATAAGCAGAGTGACAATATATAGCCTTGATGTTTCCTTCCCCAGTTTTGAAGCCGTGAGCCATGCCATGCAGGACCACCCTCTTGAATGGATCATATTGGAGAGTTCTGACTAAATGTGGTCCACTCAAGAAGGGAATGGCAAACAACTTCAATATTCTTGCCTTGAGATCCCCACGAATAGTATGAAAAGGCAAATAATGAGCAGTCAACAAATATTTGAATGAAAGAATAAATGAATCCAGTCTTGCAGACCATATATGAATTGGAGCCTTAGTGGCTGCAAATGCACAGGCTATGCTCCCTTTCATTAAGGAAAGTCATATTTGGGGAGGGTTCATTTTCAGAATCCTTTGAACTAACATTTCTGAAATAAATGTCAACAGGCACAGTCTGGAACCTGATACATTGTCCTGTGAGTTTGTGTTGTTGCTGGAAGCTAGGAACATTCCAACCACAAAGCTTTTCAATCATAGACTGCATCAAGGCCCTGATCACTCCTGGCCTCACAGTTGTTTATATCATCTATTAGAATTTGGCAAATAAGTATGAATTGGGTGTTGACGTGGCCTTTATTAGCAACATTTAGCAATTGAAAAAAATGACTTAACTGTAATTTATATTAAAAAAACAATGATAAGGTGTATGGATTTCAAACATATTTCCATTGGGAGAAACTATAATGAAGGAATGGTGGAGGTAGAAAATTTGAATTAAATGGTACAAAAAAAATTATTATGCAAGCATACACTTATCTTTAGGTATATTTGAGAGGATGGGTTTTTCTTATTCTCCACACATCCTTTATTCTACCACTTTTCTTTACTCTTTGTAGGAAAGAAAACTTTTAGCTTAACAATGCATGATCTGCTGTCAGCCAGTATAGATGGCTATAAGAAACAATCTATACTGCCAACAGGAAGTCTTGTTCATCTTGTAGTCGTTCTGCATAGAAGAAGCTGAAAGATCACAGATAGTGCCTACAGAAAACTTAAAGGAATTACTGAGAGAAGGATTCATTATAGCTTCTGTATCCCTGGAATGGGCAGGGATCCTGATCTTTGTGGTCCAAATAAAGGGGTGAAAATGATGGATACACTGGGAGGAATGTGGGAGATCAGAAAAGGAGAGAAGATAGCATATGGAACTCTGCTCAATGTTACGTGGCAACTTGGATGATTAGGGTGTTTGGGGGAGAATAGATACATGTATATGTATAGCTGAGTCCCTTCATGGTCCACCTGCAACTATCACAACATTGTTATTTGACTATACCCCAGCACAAAGTAAAAGGTTCAAAAGAAAAAACAAAGGAAAAAAGAGAAGATGGGGGAATCAGAAGATGAAGAGATTCTTGGACATCCATCCTAGGCTGACTTACACAAAGTTAAAATTGGCCCCAGCTGATCAATAAGGAAATGTTCTAGCCATCTTTCAAAAGAGCTTGGATCAACTCACAGTAGGATATTTTTCTCCTGGCAATGGACAATTTCTGCCACTGTATGCCCTTCTAGATATTTTGGGAGGGATTGGTGGAGGGAGATAATGTTGTATTGACATCAAAGTTTTATCTAAAATCTCATTAGCACAAAGGCTACCTCTGCCTAATACATTCTCCAAATTGACATTTGGAAACTGCAGGCCTCAACTGCTTGTTCATTGAGGCCCCTTCCCCAACTCTGTGATAAGTGACATCATTTTATCTTTTTACTTTCTATCCTTTTAATGTTGATTTAAGGTCCTTTTTATTTTTGGTGGAAAATGCAAAGATTCTGGCAGGATGCACTTTTAATGTAATGTAGTTAATTACTATGCTGCTAATGCAAAATTTGATGATGATATCTCAACTGGTATGATTAGCACTTAATCCTTTTTTATCATGGTGATACTGAATTTGTTGCCTTTCAGCCTTGAAGATGTCAGCAGTCTCCTCTATTCATTTAAAATTTTTTGTGTTGGAGATTTTGGGTTTTGAATTTTAAGGGTTTGAGGGCATGAATGCTTACAGAAAATCATCTACATGTCTCCAGAACACAGATGATTCCTGTTTTTTTGTCCTTGAGCTGTTTTGCACAGGTTAGGGAAAGAGCTTTGACACCATCCAAACCTTCAACACAGATCCGTTAACTGTATATCATTAACTCCCTGTGTCCCAGCTTCTTCTGGCAACTGAGGACAATCATGTCTGACCACGAACTCCTGGTCATGGTTACGGGCATCAGATGACAGGTGTGTGAAAGTGGCTTGAAAACCCATAAACTATTAAATGAAATAAGATTGGTTTCATGATGTTCAACATCATCATCTAAGTTACCCCAATGTGGAGGCTCAGAAAAGTCATGCGTGATTCTTTGTTAGGCCTGCCTTTGACAAACTTCTTCACCACAAGATTTCCTTAAGTTGTGAGCATCCCCAGGACTTTTAAATCTGAATTTGATTGACAGAAAATGTTTGAAGAAAACAGTTGTACAAAGGAAGCATGAAATGATTAGGAAGCACGAAGTGATTCTTCATCTGTTGGTGACAAAACATTGTCCTATAGTTACCTAATTTTATCCTTTAGGGAAATACAGAACAGGAGATATTAAGCCCCTTTGATGTAAGACAAAGCTTAAATACGAGGCAGCTAAATAAAAGGTTCAAGGTATCTTAACAAGTAGGATATCCTATTTTTTTAGGATGGACACCCAAGTAGGAGAACAGGACTAAAGCTACTTACAGCAGTAAGGATAAGGAGGTATAGGGGTGGGGTACATAGAATAATCCCTTTTGGAGGTCTGGACTCCCCAAATAAGTGCTGCTTTGTTATAGACCTTTTCCCCCCATGGTTACCAGGTTATCTTCTAAACTAGCTGGAACATGCAGACCTTAATGCAGTGCTGGCTGAGGCAAATGGATAATTATGTTTGAATTTCAAGTATTATCTTAAAAAAATTAGTGAGCCACTTGTGGGTGGGCAGCTTTAGCTCCTGAATGCCTAACCTGCTCCAAAAGAATCTAGGTCCAACTCAATTCACATGATAAACAGAGAGAGTCAATTTTCTTTCTGGAGGCCTGAGGCAACATGTCATACAATGCTGTCCAGGTGGCTACAACTACCTTTCTGAAGACCACCGATAGAGGACTGCTCCTTGCATCTCAGCTCTGGAGCAACTCTGGGTTCTTGGGCCGCTTGACCTGTTGAAAGCAGGACCACCATTGGGTTACGTGGTACATTTTTGAGAATTAGGAAAAGTCTTAGACTCTGGGTCACCCCAGCTTCACAGGTATGTAGAGAGGCAAGCATATGCTACCTTTCAGTAATGGAAGGGACACCTCTTCATTTGAGTAGCTGTGGTCCTGCTAAGGCTGAATTTCATCTCTCACTCACCCCTTCAGCCAGGACCTTCGTGCACTTCACAAACTGCATGACTATCCTTGGAAGAAAAGTTATGACCAACCTAGATAGCATACTGAAAAGCAGAGACATGACTTTGCTGACTAAGGTCCGTCTAGTCAAGGCTATGGTTTTTCCAGTAGTCATGTATGGATGTGAGAGTTGGACTGTGAAGAAGGCTGAGCACTGAAGAACTGACGCTTTTGAACTGTGGTGTTGGAGAAGACTCTTGAGAGTCCCTTTGACTGCAAGGAGATCCAACCAGTCCATTCTGAAGGAGATCAGCCCTGGGTGTTCTTTGGAAGGAATGATGCTAAAGATAAAGCTCCAGTACTTTGGCCACCTCATGCAAGAGTTGACTCATTGGAAAAGACCCTGATGCTGGGAGGGATTGGGGGCAGGAGGAGAAGGGGATGACAGAGGATGAGATGGCTGGGTGGCATCACTGACTCAATGGACGTGAGTGTGAGTGAACTCCGAGAGTTGGTGATGGACAGGGAGGCCTGGCGCGCAGTGATTCATGGGGTCGCAAAGAGTTGGACATGATTGAGCAACTAGTATGCAGGTCAGGAAGCAACAGTTAGAATTGGACATGGAACAACAGACTGGTTCCAAATAGGAAAAGGAGTACGTCAAGGCTGTATATTGTCACCCTGCTTATTTAACTTATATGCAGAGTACATCATGAGAAATGCTGGACTGGAAGAAACACAAGCTGGAATCAAGATTGCCGGGAGAAATATCAATAACCTCAGATATGCAGATGACACCACCCTTATGGCAGAAAGTGAAGAGGAACTAAAAAGCCTCTTGATGAAAGGGAAAGAGGAGAGTGAAAAAGTTGGCTTAAAGCTCAACATTCAGAAAATGAAGATCATGGCATCTGGTCCCATCACTTCATGGNTGGCCTCACTGATCCCAACCTCAGTCAGTCAAAAACTGTATTTTAAGGGTGCATGATATAGTTACTTGCCAACAAAGGTCCGTCTAGTCAAGGCTGTGGTTTTTCCAGGAGTCATGTATGGATGTGGCAGTTGGACTATAAAGAAAGCTGAGCACCAAAGAATTGATGCTTTTGAACTGTGGTGTTGGAGAAGACTCTTGAGAGTCCCTTGGACTGCAAGGAGATCCAACCAGTCCATTCTGAAGGAGATCAACCCTGGGATTTCTTTGGAAGGAATGATGCTAAAACTGAAGCTCCAGTACTTTGGCCACCTTATGCGAAGAGTTGACTCATTGGAAAAGACCCTGATGCTGGGAGGGATTGGGGGCAGGAGGAGAAGGGGACGACCGAGGATGAGATGGCTGGATGGCATCACAGACTCAATGGACGTGAGTCTGAGTGAACTCTGGGAGTTGGTGATGGGCAGGGAGGCCTGGCGTGCTGCGATTCATGGGGTCGCAAAGAGTCGGACACGACTGCTCGACTGAACTAACTAAACTGAACTGAACTGATACATTTCAGCCCTGTGTGGAACAACTCCACCTTCTTAGCTTGAAATCGTCTGCTTAAAACAGTGAGAAGTGCAAGCTTCCCCCTACTCTCCTCTTTGGATAAGGACTTTCTACTTTGTCCTCCTCACTAGGGAGACTTAGAGACAGTGTTTACATTCTTTTGACTTTATTCATACCATAAGAGTCTGTATTCTCTGGGTAAAAAGGCCCATGTATTTACAGAAAATAAGAATTGCTTCCAGTTCTACAGCTTAGCAGATCAGCTCAGGAGAATGTGGCTCCTGATTAGTTTGGAGAAACTAAACTAATTTGGATAAGTTCCTGATCAAGGTGGAGCCTGGGGAATAATGACAGTTACTAGATGTAGCTACCCTTTGGTGGTTGGTGGTTTAGCTGCTAAGCTGTGTCCGACTCCTGTGGCCCCATGGGCTGCAGTCCACCAGGCTCCTTTGTCCATGGGATTTCCCAGGCAAGAACACTGGAGTGGGTTGTGTTTGCCAGTGGCATCATTTCTTGGTCTTAGTTCTCTCCACTATTTCAGTTACTTTCCATGTTCATATCTGAATTGTAATTCCCTCTCCTCCCCCTCTTTCTGTTCCCTCATCATTGCCACTTGAAGAGCTTTGCCTTCTGTACATGTGTGGTTTTCCTGCGTTTGCCTGAACTACACAGGCTGGAGAACCAGATGACATTGTGGACGACGTTGAAGTTCCAGGACTCCGACTGCCCGAGTGGGACTTGCAGCCTGAGGTCACCTGGGTTTCTGCTTGCTCACACGGTCTGTGGTTGTGAGTTTTCTGCAGCAGCCATTGTAGAGGTTCTGGTGTCCTGTCCCTGGCCCCTGGGCTCTGACGATGGGGTGCAGGGCACCCAGCTTTCGGGTGGCCCTGCTCCTCCATCTTAACCACACACATGGTCACCTCTTTTTTGGGTGGGTGAGGTGAGCAGAGTTGCCCTTACTTACCGATGTTTTCTTTGCTTGAAGGAGAAGAGAGGAAAGTGCATTTCACGTTGTATGGGTGTACAACATGGCATGTGTGAGTGTGTGTGCATAGGTGTGCACCTACATTTGTTTCTGGTTTTTCTTTTTTTTAACCTTGAACTACCAAACTATTATTTTTCAACTTCAGTAAAACCCACCAAGGTTCTTCCTTTCACCATTTTTTCTCTGTCTTTCTAAAGCCTAAAATCTCATAAGGTCATCTACTATAAATGCTTCCTTTCTATCCTGTCTTATCTTCCCTTTCTGCAGCCTCCCTGAGTTCTTTAGTAACGTGCAGTGGCCTGGATTGTGCCTGGATCCCAGGGGCACTCCATGCCTCTGTCCTGCCCAAAAAACACTCCTACCAGTCTCTTCTGCCTTGAGTGCCCTCAGTCACACTGGATTCTTGGCTTTCCCAGTCCCCATTCTTTGTCTAATGGCACACAGTCTGTATGGTGCTTGCCCACATTCAGGAAGAAGATGTTGAGAACAACTCGGGTGTGGAGTAGATCAACTGTCAGAAAACATGCTCCAAATGCTGAAACTAAATGACTTGCTCTTCAGACTTTTTCAAAACCTAGAAGAAGAGAGCTGGTAGAGATACCCATATCTTTATATCAGTTTATCCCTTTAGTTGAAACTGTCAGACCCTCTGCTTTGGCAAGAATCTCACCAAACAAGCCAACTGAATGCAAACTTACCAGCTGGGCTTTGGTGCAGCTCTATCTGTACAGAGCCCCATTTATAAATCTGTTAATTTGCTCATTCACTCATTCACATTGCCCCTAACAAAGCATTAGGTGTTCTGCCAAGTGCCTGGGATACAGAGTGAACAGATGAGGTCCTATACTTTTGGAGCTTATAGTCTAGTTTAAAATTGTTTAGTTACCAGTAGGTGAGATTCACAAAGACAAAGAAGCTTGTGTGATGAAAAACTTTGTGTATAACTAGGGAACATACAGGATTGGGGTGGGATCTATGACCTCTGTAATTCAGTGAGGTCAGTTCTACCTGTGAAAGTGGCTCCCTGGTTGAAAGTTGAGGGGTGAGCACAAGTGAGACTGGTGGAGGCTTGGGGATGGGATTGGGGAGACAGAGGAAAGAGGGGAAAGCCTACAGGAGGTCCCCACGTAGACTCAAGGACCCTAAAATGCTATTGTGGCTGGAGTACTGAAAACCAAGTGTAGGGTGCGGACTGAGGTTGGAAGGGTAGGTAGGAGCCGGATTTTTCACGTCATATATAGGCAACAAAAAGGATTCTGCCTCAGAGCATGGGAGCCAAGGAAGGTGTCATGCAGTGGCGTGACATGATCAGATTTCTTGCCCTTCCTTCCTTCCTTCCTCCCATCCTTCTTGTTTTATTTTTTTAAATGAAAAAATCACTCTATTCAATTTTCAGATATATGCAGGACTGTAAAACCTTCAAATATGCATATCCTCAAATTGTTCACCTGACATATTCTTCTATATTCAGAAAGCTGCTTGCATTTCTTTAAAGGTTAAATATTGAGGCATGCCAGCCTTAGTTAAATACAACAAATTGGGAATTACTAGTATCAAATTCCCAATACCCTAATTTAACATTCAGTGGCCATCAACCTGACCTTGAGCAAGAATTCTCACATACACAGATGCCAAAGCTTCCTGCTGGGCGGAGAGGGACATTTTTTTCAGCCCGTGATCCACTTGTAGAGACCATCCCCTACTGTTGCAGTGGCTGGTGGTGTAGAAGCAGCATGAATTATTCATGCGAGGAAGACAAATTAGAGTTAGAACCAGGTGCTCTGTCTTCCCTTGTGAGGACTCTGCCAATTAAGATAAAGAAGGATCTCTCACTCCATCAAGCCACAGTCTCACTCTGTTATACTGTGCTTAACCCAGATTCCCAAACTGGGTTTGGAAATGGATTAGTGGAGATGAGCTTGTTTTAAAGGTGATATAGTCTTCAAGAAAAAGGGAAAGTTAACTCTACCAGTGGTTTTAAAAGTAAAATGCAAGGTTCAAGGGAATTGTTTTAATAGTGTTTGCCGTGGAAAGCCTGTTAAGCATCGCAAGTTCATTTTGGAGAAGCAGCTATTGCTTTCAATTATAAAAGCTGCCATTCAGACACATTTTTAGACCTGGACACAGCTTGCTGTGGTCCCATTGTCTTAGAAAATGTCTAAATGGATAGAATTTCAAGGGATCTAAGGGTTGGTAGGTCTGATTTGTCATAGTTACTTAAAGGCCACTCCACCTTCAGAATTCTAACATAGTTGTTGTTTTGGCAGCTTTAGTAAGAGTAGTTGTGGGGTTGACAACTTTTTACCTCTACTCTGCAGCCATTCCAGGACTGGAGATGGTCTTGAATGAACATTGTGGAAGGTATAGTAAAGGCTGGAAAGTCACATCTGTGTTATGATAATCAACTGTTTGCCCTGAATTTTCATCTGTTCTCAGAATATGTTCTAATTATAGAAGCAAATTAAACTAAATAATTTTTATCTAATTTTTGAGGATAAGTAACCCATCAATCAACAAACATTTATCAAATGCTTGTTGTATACTCGGCATTGATAAGAGCTGGGGTGAGTTCAAAAATTCTAATGTGTTGGCCCTAGGAGAGGTAATAATAAAAACATGGGATTATTGATGAACAGAGAGGTTGAATTCCTAAAGAGTGAATTCCTTTAGGGAAGAGGGAAGATAAAGTGAAGGGGCTCAGTCGTGTCCAACTGTTTGCGACCCCATGGACTGTAGCCTACAAGGCTCCTCCATCCATGGGATTTTCCAGGCAAGAGCACTGCCATTTCCTTCTCCAGAGGATCTTCCTGACTCAGGGATTGAACCTGGGTCTCCTGCATTGTAGGCAGATGCTTTACCATCTGAGCCACCAGGGAACTGGGAGGTTTCCCAGAGGTGAAATTGGAACTGGGCTTGGAGAGTAAATCATAGTCATAAAAAGGAGATGAGAGGCCAGTGCAAGTGGGCAGAATGGAGTATTTTGCCTCACTGGATTCCATGACCAATGAAGTATAGTTCCCTTTGATATGCAGCTGCCATAGCAGATTATCACAGTATCACACAGCTGGGTTACTTAACAGAAATTGATATTCTCTCAGTTCTCTTAGTTCTGGAGGCTGGAAGTCCAAGCTTAAGGTGTCAACAGAGCTAGTTGCTGATGAGGACTCTCTTAGCTTGCAGACAGCTGCCTTCTTGCTGTAGCCTCATGTGATCTGTCTCTTTGCATGTATCCCCAGTGTCTCTTTCTCTTCTGGTAAGGACACCGATCCTATTGGATTAAAGCCCTACCTTAATGATTTCCTTTAACCTAACTCGTGCATGCTTCTAAGTTGCTTCAGTCAAGTGTCTGACTCTTTGTGACCCTATGGACTCCTCTGTCCATGGGGATTCTCCAGGCAAGAATAGTGAGTGACCTTCCTTCAGGAGGTTTTCTCGGCCCAGGGATTGAACCCGTGTCTCTTGTATCTCCTGGATTGGCAGGCAGGTTCTTTACCACTAGCCAACCTGGGAAGCCCCGTTTAACCTTCATTACCCGCTTAAAGGTTCTGTCTACAAATACAATCACACTGGTTGTTAGGGCTTCAGCATTTGAATTCAGGGTGCACCATTCAGTCTAGGGCAGTCCAATAACACTTTCAGATCTACAGTGACCTAAAGTGTGTTTGTGTGTCTATGTGAATGTGTGTGTATGTTTCTATTTTCTGAAGCTTCACTGAATATACAGGCAAATTCAAGGGAGATCATAATTCAGCCATAAAAACTTAATAAACCAGTAGAAAATTGTTTCTGTCACTCAAAATGCACATGGAAAGCACAGCTAGGTCTAAGCCAGTAATTTCAATGACCCATTCACCAGTACCCTTTATTCCTCTGTCTTTTCTTTTGCCACATGTATTCTTCCACCTACAAGCTTCCATGAATCCCACCATCCTCTTTATTTGCATCTTCTCATGGATGCAAGATCAACCAGAGAAAATGAGCATGACAAACTTAGGCAAGGTGCTTAAGACAATGCTTTTACTTGTCTCCACTTAAGTTCCTCTTGCATTCTGTGTCAGTCAGGATCCCAGAGAAGAAACAAATGGCACACTCAAGGGTGAGGAAAGTTCAGTAGGAAAGCTATTTGTTCAGGTGTAAGCCAGGTTATGGGAAAACAGGGTGGCAAAATGTCCTGGGGTCAGCAACAGAGGAAAGGCCATTACTCTCTTAAGCCTAAAAGGAAGAGGAAGCTACCAAGTCTAGTAGCTATATGGGAAGGCCTCCTAACATCAGCTGGGTTCCTTGCCAGAGGAACTCTTGCCACTGGCAGCTCATGGCCAGGCAGAAAAAGACCTGGTAGGATAAATATTCCCAACTCTCTGCTCTCATTGGTTGAAACCAACCAAAAGTTAGAGAGTTAGGAAACAGGCTAGTATAACCCATGGCATCTCAGGGCAAGAGCAGGTAGAGAAGTAGGTAGAATGGACTGAGGGGACAAAAGGGAGCACATAGCATGCATTCCTCATAAAAACGGTTCCAAACATTCATCATTCTCAAACTGTTTGTTTCTTCGTTATCTATCTTCTTCTGAGAACATGATTTATATTCCATTTTTCCCAACAGAGATAAGAGGCATTTCTTGAATCTTTCACTTCACTACTTTCAGTTTCAGATTCTAACTGTCATCATATTACTTCTTTCCCTAATATTCCTGAGGGAGAGATGTCCTTCCCTCCCAAGACCAAGATCAATGCCCGTAAAACATCACATCACTACTCTGGAGCTTGCCACATAAATTATCTTCATTTTTTTCTGTATTGTCAATTTCTCCCAATGATTTGGCTCTTTGTTTCTAAGATTAAAATCATACTCAAATTTCTTCCTAACCAAAACCAAACTATTTTATGAACAATCTCTTCGCCATGCATTACTACAGTATCTGTTTCCTCCTTTTTTGTTACTTGTGTTTTACAATAAAGAGTCTGTCCTCGTTGGCTCTACTCCTCACTTGTGTCACCTGTAGTCTGCATTTGACCCCTCCATGCCTCCCATCCCACTGAAAACACCCTTGTTAAAGTTGCCAGTGTCGTTCTTGATACCAAATCCAATGCTCTGTTTTTAGTCATTATCCTACTCTTCTGAAGAACTTAACCTGAAGGGTGGGTAAGAATTAGTCAGATGAAGGCGTGGGGTTTGGGGGGAGTGCGGGTGGGGGTTAGTGAAGGGGAGAGAGACTGAGGAAGACACTGAATGCCTCAAGTGTCTAATTTAGGTTTTTCATTTCCAGAACCTATTGCACAGTGGATAGATGTGAAACAAATATTTATTGATGTATCAGTTCAGTTCAGTTCAGGCACTCAGCCGTGTCTAACTCTTTGCGACCCCATGAACCACAGCACACCAGGCCTCCCTGTCCATCACCAACTACCAGAGTTTACCCAAACTCATATCCATTGAGTCGGTGGTGCCATCCAAGCGTGTCATCCTCTGTTGTCCCGTTCTCCTCCTGCCTTCAATCTTTCCCAGCATCAGGGTCTTTTCCAGTGAGTCAGCTCTCCACATCAGGTGGCCAAAGTTTTGGAGTTTCAGCTTCAACATCAGTCCTTCCAATGAACAACCAGGACTGATCTCCTTTAGAATGGGCTGTTTG
>SJXQ01007010.1:454895-503093 GCA_006408695.1 Aepyceros melampus | reverse complement strand
TATTTTAAAGAAAAAAAAAAAAAAAAAAAAAAGACATAGTCATTATAGGTATAGCAAATATTTATTGCAGTTTAGAGAAAAATGGATTTGTGCTTGATACTGTGTACAGGATCATGTTATAAAAAAAATAATAATAACTACCAAAGTCCATTCATTGGAAAATAATAGTTTAATACGTGTTCAACTCCTCTGTGGGTATATAGGGATTTGACAATGTTCTCAAGATATGTGAAGAAATTTGGCATTTTGTATAGACTGGAATGGAGAAGGAAATGGCAACCCATTCCAGTATTCTTACCTGAGAAATCCCATGGACAAAGAAGCCTGGTAGGCTACAGTTAATGGGGTCACAAAGAGTCAGACACAACTGAGCAAATATACACACACACACATACAGACTGGAAATGTATTATTATTTTTCCTATTTAAGTGAATGGTATACAAAAGCCCACTATCTAAAAATTCATCATCCAGTCTATTTTCAGGAACTGATTAATTATGACAAATGAGGAATTTTGGGGCTACTATTTGGTAAGGAGGTGAACAATAGACTGAAAGGGTATTCATTGATTTTTATTTATTGCATAGAGCATTACTGAGTTTGTTTTGTTCATAGAAACAAGGTACAATAAGGAGAAAGTCTAATCCTTCTAACCCACTACTTCTGACTCAGAAGTAAAATTGCTGGTCAGCATCCTTAGATGAAATTGAGGAATGAATTGTGTTTATATATCATCGAATTAGAGCAATGTTTGTATTTATCTGATGTGTATTACATACTATTTTCTCTTTTAATTACAAAACCAACAAGGGCAAATTTATTAATCTTCTAGGAAAGAAAATTGTTTTGTTTGTTTTTTAATCTGGCATAGATTAACAAGTCTACTTGTATGTCTAACAGAGAGATAATTGTTATAAAAATATAATGAGTTATCAAGATTAGTATTATTTCACTACCATCATACGCTGACACAGCTTTCACTTAAGCGTACAGAATAAATGAATAGATCTCTTCTATGAGCAGAGTCAGCTGGGCTTTTATTTGATCATTCTGGTGCCTGTAATAAACCAGGGCTTATTCAAATAGAGTGAGCCAGCTCTTCTCTTTAAAGCTGAATTAGGAAGCATTTGAACAGTGGGTGAAAGCATGGAGATTGCATCTAGCATGCGCTGCCTCCATTGGTGGGAAAAAAACTGATGCCAATTGAGGACATAGATGAGGAAGAGCTGGATGACTTTGAGAAATTAACAATGCTTCTTCCTTTTTCTTTAAAATAGAGATTTGAATTTTCATTGTAACAACATTCACATTTGAGATTGATCATATAAATGTTTAATTTTCTCAAATTTCATAAATATTTAACTGAAGAAATAATAAAATGTACTCATCACATTAAACAAGAATACAATGATGCTTCATAGGGGCCAAGTCTCAAGAAGTTATGGCCAATTTGTGATCCAATTTATCATTCATTTCTCTTCACATTAAGTGCATATGTTCATAGATCATAGATATGTATCAGGTTCAGTACAATACAATAGATATGTATTTGGTTCATTTCAGTCTCTCAGTCATGTCCGACTCTTTGTGACCCCATGGACTACAGAACGCCAGGCTTCCCTGTCCATCACCAACTCCCAGAGCTTACTCAAACTCATGTCCATTGAGTTAGTGATGCCATCCAACCACGTCACCCTCTGTTGGCCCCTTCTCGCCTTCAGTCTTTCCCAGCATCAGAATCTTTTCTAGTGAGTCAGTTTTTCGCATCAGGTGCCCAAAGTATTGGAGTTTCAACTTTAGCATCAGTCCTTCTAATGAGTATTCAGGACTGATTTCCTTTAGGATAGACTGGTTGGATCTCCTTGGAGTCCAAGGGACTCTCAAGAGTCTTCTCCAACATCACAGTTCAAAAGCATCAATTCTTCGGCACTCAGCTTTCTTTATAGTCCAACTCTCACATCCATGCATGACTACTGGAAAAACCATAGCTTTGACTAGACAGATCTTTGTTGGCAAAATAATATCTCTGCTTTTTAATATGCTTCTAGATTGCCATCTATGGGGTTGCACAGTGTCAGACACGACTGAAGCGACTTAGCAGCAGTAGCAGGAGCAGATTGATCACAGCTCTCCTTCCAAGGAGTAAGCGTCTTTTAATTTCATGGCTGCAGTCACCATCTGCAGTGATTTTGGAGCCCAAAAATAAAGTTTCTCATTGTTTCCATTGTTTCCCCATCTATTTATCATGAAGTGATTGGACTGGATGCCATGAGAGCAAGGAATTATCTTTAATATTAAAATATAAGACATCCAGTATATTCTTAAAATATAGCCTATACCTAAGCTATAATTTTTTTCTTTGACAAGAATTGATGACTCACCTATTAGAACAAATCAAATTCTGGCACGGAGTGCCACTCATACATGATTACCAAAATGCAGTCTTCCCACCAAACCAATATGCTACCATTGATCAAATAGATTTAGTGATCATGCATTTCAAGTTTTGAATTGAAATTTGTTGAGTTCAAATAATTCATACAGAGTATAAATGGTGATAACAAACCACTGTTTCCTCTATTTCTTTATAATCATTTTCCTTTAACCAGTAAACCTATTTAGAAGAAAAGGCAATTTACAAGAGTTTGGGTAAACTCCAGGAGTTGGTGATGGACAGGGAGGCCTGGCGTGCTGCAGTTCATGGGGTTGCAAAGAGTCAAACATGACTGGGCGACTGAACTGAATTGAATCAATTTTTAAAAGTCATAAGGAAGGTATGAAATCTGTTCATGTAAATTTATAAAACAGAGAAGAGGAAAAAATATTAATTTTATGGTGTTCTGCTTTCTAAACTTGAACTTACTGGGGCTTCCCAAGTGGATCAGAGGTAAAGAATCCTTCTGCCAATGCAGGAGACATGGACTGGATTCCTGGATCCAGAAGACCCCCTGGAGAAGGAAATGGCAACCCACTCCAGTATTCTTGACTGGGAAACCCCATGGACAGAGGAGCCTGCTGGACTACATGTAGTCCATGGGATCACAAAAGAGTCAGGCATGACTTAGAAATAAACAACAATGTATATATGTGTTATTTCACTTATTCAGTTATTTGTTCAATTATTCATATTACTTGTCAATGAATATCTGGTGACTGCTACCGTGTGTTAGCTATGGTGTTATGTTGTTGTTCAGTTGCTCTGTTCTGTCTGACTCTTTGCAACCTCATGGACAGCAGCATGCTAGGCTTTCCTGTCTTTCACCCTCTCCTGGAGCTTACTCAAGCTCATGTCCATTGAGTCAGTGATGCCATCCAACCGCCTCATCCTCTGTCGGCCACTTCTCCTCCCGCCTTCAATCTTTCCCAGCATCAGGGCCTTTTCCAATGAGTCAGTTCTTTACATCAGGTGGCCAAAGCTTTGGAGATTCAGCTTCAGCATCAGTCCTTCCAGTGAATATTCAGGACTGATTTCCTTTAGGATTGACTGGTTTGATCTCCTTGCAGTCCAAGGGACTCTCAAGAGTCTTCTCCAACACCACTAGTGAAGCAGAACATGTTTAAACATGTTCTTATTAGTCACGTATAGTTCTTTTTTTTATATAAATTGCTACTTGTAGCTGTTTTCAACTAAAGGTAGAAACTTGCAAATAACTTATAAAAATACTTTTTATATTTACTCCTTGTTAATGCATGCATTTTGCAAATCTTCCTTCTCAGTTTGTAATTTTCCTTTCAATTTTGTTAGTGATGTTTTTGACATTCACCTTCTGGGGTATGCCACCATATCCACTGGCTCTTTCCTTTATATACTCAAGCTGGTTATTTTACATTTGGTAATGTACCTAGAAATCCTGTACCATCACCATAGCATATAACCATCTACATTTTCTTTTTAATATGTTTTGAGTTTGGTTTTTTTTTCCTTCACCTTTCAAGTCTTTGGTCTCACTGAAACATATGTTGGCATAAGACATGCAGTAGGGTCTCTTTCTCCCTCTAAAGATTAGCAAGGCCTTCCAGCACTATTTAGCAAAAAGCAAAGAAGAACTAAAGAACCTCTTGATGAAAGTGAAAGAGGAGAGTGAAAAAGTGGCTTAAAACTCAACATTCAGAAAACTAAGATCATGGCATCTGTTCCCATCACTTCATGGCAAATAGATGGGGAAACAATGGAAATAGTGAGAAACTTTATTTTCTTGGGTTCCACAATCACTGCAGATGGTGACTGCAGCCATGAAATTAAAAGACATTTGCTCCTTGGAAGAAAAGCTATGAACTATCTAGACAGCATATGTAAAAGCTAAGACATTACTTTACCAACAAAGGTCCATCTAGTCAAAGCTATGGTTTTTCTAGTAGTCATGCTTGGGTGTGAGAGTTGGACTATAAAGAAAGCTGAGCACTGAAAAATTGATGCTTTTGAACTGTGGTGTTGGAGAAGACTCTTGAGAGTCCCTTGGACTGCAACGAGATCCACCCAGTCCATCCTAAAGGAGATCAGTCCTAAACACTCATTGGAAGGACTGATGCTGAAGCTGAAACTTCAATACTTTGGGCACCTGATGCGATGAAGTGACTCATTTGAAAAGACCCTAATGCTGGGAAAGATTGAAGTTAGGAGGAAAAGGGGACAACAGAGGAGGAGATGGTTGGATGGCATCACCAACTCCATGACCATGAATCTGAGCAAGCTCTGGGAGTTGGTGATTGACAGGGAAGCCTGACATGCTGCAGTCCAGGCGATCACAAAGAGTCTGATATGACTGAGTGACTGAACTGAACTGAAGCAGGCACAAATTTTGACCTTAATTTTTTGAAATAGAAATCAGAAAAAAAAAAAAAAAAGGCAATCATGTGTTTCAGAGTGATTCCATGGGAGCTGCACACAGACTCTGCAGCCAGGCTTGCTTGACAAGAGCCACCTTCCCACCCCCATACACACACACACACACACACACACACACACGAGAGAGGAGTCCCGGGACTCTCGTGCTATGCATGGTGATATAAACGTAAAGTGTACTACATGCTTATCTTTTGGATTTACTGAACTCAGGCAACGTAAAAAATAGGCAATCTCAATGTAGGTACTCAATATAGATACTAATAAGAGGTGAACTCTGAGTAGGAAAGTACCAATTTCCCTGTCATCAGCCCATCATGGGTCCCACTGAGCTAAAATCAAGATGTGAGCTGGGCTGTTTCCTTCTGGAGACTTTAGGGCAGAATCTATTTTTTTGTTCTTTCCAGTTGTTGGCAGTGAGATCTTCATTTCCTCCATGGCTGAAGTCATTTCTCAGCTTCCAGAATCCATCCACATTTCTTGGCTCATGGCTCTCTCTACTTCAAAGCAAATAATAGAGTCAAATCCTTCTCTCAGCCCATCTCTCCTGTCCCTTCCATGACCATATCTCTCTGACCAACCCTTTTGCTTTCCTCTTCCATTTTTCAGGATCGAGGTGATTATGTTGGGCTCACTTGGGTGAGTATAATGTGCCAGTCTTAGTCAGCTGACTGTCACCTTTAACCATCTTCAACCTTAACTCCCTTCGACCACGTAGCAAAATGTATTCATAGATTTCAGAGATTAAGTCATGATATTGATATCTTTGAAAGGCCATTATTCCACCTATCACAGTATTTCTGTTCATTTCAGCATATATACTTCTAGGCAGATATAATTATTTACTAATGCTCTAATCTAAAAATTCTTCTGGAGATTGACAAAATTTTATTTCAAAATAGTCCCTCCTAACTTCATTGCAGATTGTTCTCCAATATATGAAGTGATTCTGTTTTGTCAATTATTTTGTGTCAATAATTACTTTTTGGATTTAAAATTGCTTTTCAGAGCTTCTTCTCTTTGTATTGACCTTGAAGTAGTGTTTATTGGATTATATTTTATAGTACTACCCTACAAACTATTCGTATAATTTTTTGTTTTTCTACTTATTAATGGAATGATTTTGTCATTATAACCTTTATTAATATGTGTACTTTTTCATCTTCTTTATAATATCAGATTTTGAGTTTCCCTTTTACTTTACCATTATTTTTCATCAGTAATTAATTATTCAACATCATATGAACCCCCTCAAAGAGACTGAAAACAGTACTTTCTATCAACAACACATCCTCTTTATCATATAACTATTTTCTACCTTCCTTATAGAGCTTCTAGAAAACCACCCTACCCTAAAGCTATTCTTACGTAAGGTGGAGACATTTTGACAGGGTTTAATCAGTGCAGTGATATGACTAAAGAATGTTCTCAGAATCTTGACCTTGTGGAGAAGGAATGGTGTGGCTCCATCTACTGTTTGGAGACAAGAAAGTTTGCTATTGCCATTGTCCACCTGAAAAGTATGAAAGGATCCAATAAACCTTTAGAGATCAAGGTAGGAGGAGTCAATGACTTCATTCATGATAAATGGGAAGAAAAAGAGTCAAAGATGATTTTCAGGTTAGTGCCTAAATTCACTGATGGTGAGTCCTCATATATAATGTAAGAGGAAAAGCAGGTTTTTGGGGGTCAGATAAATTCATTTGGGGACATACCTAGGTTGTAATATGAATGAGAAATGAAAGAGTCAAGACATGAACTTGAGACTATAAATTCAGTCAATAAAAGCAATTATTACTCAGGAAGAACAAACAGAGGAAGAAAAGAAACAACAGAGAATATTGCAGAACACTAATGTTTAAAGTATGGGAGGAAAAAAAGAGAATATAAGAAAGCATATGCAGAATAAACGCTCGGAGTGGCATGTTACAGTGGAGGCAAAAACAAATTCCAATAGACAGGATCATTGTTCTGTCAGATAGTTCAGATAGATAAAGTAATTTGAAAACTAAAATGTAACTGTAGGAGTTAGTAAAGCTCAGGAACTAGTAGATTTTATAATCCATAGTAGAAGGTCTTAGAAAGTTTAAGTAACATACTCAAGGTTGCATAGCCAATAAATCAGGGAATATAAGTTTAGTGAACATTAAGGCTGAGCACCAAAGAGTTGATGCTTTTGAACTGTGGTGTTGGAGAAGACTCTTGAGAGTCCCTTGGACTGCAAGGAGATCCAACCAGTCCATTCTGAAGGAGATCAATCCTGGGATTTCTTTGGAAGGAATGATGCTAAAGCTGAAGCTCCAGTACTTTGCCACCTTATGCAAAGAGTTGAGTCATTGGAAAAGACTCTGATGCTGGGAGGGATTGGGGGCAGGAGGAGAAGGGGAAGGACAGAGGAAGAGATGGCTGGATGGCATCACAGACTCAATGGACGTGAGTCTGAGTGAACTCCGGGAGTTGGTGATGGACAGGGAGGCCTGGCGTGCTGCGATTCATGGGGTTGCAAAGAGTCCGACACGACTGAGCGACTGAACTGAACTGAACTGATTGAATCTTTTTAGTGAACATTATTATTGAAACTTTATCTTTGGACTTTACTTTCACCACCAGACACATCCACAACTGAGCATCTCTTCCACTTTGGCTCAACCTCTTTATTCCTTCTGAAGCTATTTCTCCACTCTTCTCCAGTAGCATATTGGACCCCTACTGACCTGGGGGATTCATTTTTCAGTGTTGTATCTTTTTTGCCATTTCATACTGTTATAGTAATCAAATAAACAAAACAACCAAATGAACAAAAGTAAAGCAGGGAAGTAATAAATATTTATTAGTTCTTGTGGGAAGACTTTTCTAAACTTGGAAGCTTTAGAAGGAAACTAGAGAAAAAAAGATTGATAACATTCACATATAAAACAATAATAGCAACCTAAGAAGAAACATAGTATCTTTAAATGATATATTTATACCATCTAAATTTTAACTTAAAATATACTAAGCGCCCACCAACTTTTCTTTAAAACATCTATGATGACTCACAAACACCAAATCTCACAAGAACACTGAAAACTACAAAACATTGCAATAATCTGAGAGGAAGTACAAGACCTATGGGGCTGAATTGAGAATCACAATTGGCAGCTGACATGAGCTTTGCCAGTTGGAGCAGATGGTATGAATATGATTTGGTTCTGTGCCACAACCTCCCCCTGGTAAGAGATCAGAATCAATGCCAACAAAAAACTTGGAAACCGCCCTCCTGCTGCATAGATATAAGATTTTCTGGGGATCATAGTCTACCTGCTTTCCAGTTGCTGCTCTGTCTCAAGTACACTCATTATGCATAATGTAAGATTTTCCACGGAAGAATGAAAACAGACACTAGAATTGATAGATTGTATCCTGTGAGGTGTTGAACCAGCAGGTTGTGCTTCAAGCTGTACCTTACTGGGGATTAAAGTTTTTTTCTGATTTCCTTTAGCCTAGTGACAGAAAAAGATGGCATAGGGTTTTTTTTGAGACTGTTGTACTTCAGTCAAGCCGTATTACACTGTGTAAATATCTCCTAGCCCAGAAAATGGATCTAGCGATCCTCTCATCAATCTAATGTATACAAATGGAGAAGTTCAGGTTTGCTTGGTTTTTTCTTCCCTATTAAACTGGGTGGTGTGAGAGCTTTCTGTTTAGAACACAAAGAAATGCTATGAACTGTCTTATGCTAAAACAGTCTTCCTTAGTCCATTGGCTTGAGCCACACAAAACCCCGCCAAATTGCCGCTTGAATATAAAAACGTAAGGCTTCCGTCCAGCAATCCTTTTCTGATGCTATCTAAGTGTACCCAATGGACAGTGAGTAAACACAGGGTAAACCATAACATTTTTTTTCTAGAAGCACTAAATGTGCTAGACAACTCTTCATTCCAAGACAAGTAAACAAGATAAAAAATCTACAAAATTCAAAATCAAAGAGCAATAAATAAGGAATAAAGCAGTTTTAAGATTCAGAGAAAGATTTTGCCTACAAAATTGCTTAGTTTTATGAAGTCATAAAATCAGTTATCCTCTATGATCTGGTTATTCCAAGTGTTATGAGCCATTATTGCCTCCGCTCCTGATTTTCACCACCGAGACCTCAAAACTCTGATTTCCTCTCCTTTCTTCCTCTAACCCCTTTTTTCAATTGTTAACTTCTTTTCCAGCACAGAGTCTAGGGTTTCTTCCTTCAGCTTATTCTTGTGAATAACTTCAGCTCTTCTTTTTTTTTTTTTTAATTAATTTCTATTGGAGTATAGCTGCTACACAATGTTGTCCCAGTTTCTATTGTACCATAAGGTGAAACAACCACACATATGGAACATCCCCTCCTTTTGGATTTCCTTCCCATTTAGGTCACCACAGAGCATTGACTACAGTTCCCTGAGCTATATGTAGGTTCTGATGAGTTGCCTAATTTATACATAGTATCAATAGTGTATTGGAGAAGGAAATGGCAACCCACTCCAGTGTTCTTGCCTGGAGAATCCCAGGGACGGGGGAGCCTGGTGGGCTGCCATCTCTGGGGTCACACAGAGTCGGACATGACTGAAGCGACTTAGCAGCAGTAGCATCAATAGTGTATATATGTCAGTCCCAATCGTCTTACCACCTCCTTTCCCCTTTGGTATCTACATATTTGTTCTCTCCATCTGTGTCTATTTCTGCTTTGTAATTAAGATCATCTGTACCATTTTTCTAAATTCCACATATATGTATTAATATAGAATATTTGATTTACTCTTTACGACATATTTCACTCTGTATAACAGTCTCCAGGTCCATCCACTTCTCTACAAATAACCCAATTTCATTCCTCTATGTGGCTCAATAATATTTCATTGTATATATGTATTACACTTTCTTTATCTACTCCACTGCTGATGGACATTTAGGTTGTCTCCATGTCCTGGCTATTATCAATAGTGCTGCTGTGAACACTGGTGTGCATATATTTTTTGAATTATTATTTTCTCTGTGTATATGCCCCAGTGGTTAACCTCAGCTTTCTTTCTCACTAGTTATAGTGACCTGGAATAAGCTCAGAGTGGAATAGACCCAACAGCTGCATTTTTGAACCCTAAACTAGGTCTTCAGAATGATTTTACAAAATACTGATTACAAAAGGCCTAAAAATAAATCACATGTATCTTGTATCTAAATGTAAATATATCGTATATGTGATCATATACATGTATTACATGTACATATGCATTTATTTTCATCCTGTTTTCTTTTCATTGCTTCTTCCACACAATAGAGTGGTACTGTATGTATCTTCTCCACTCTTGGCATGTCTCTCAATTTCCCCTTCCCTCTGAGCACAGGACCTTCCTTTACAAATAAATTGTGCCCATCAGATAGAAACACATTCCAGTTTCTATCACCAAGCTTAAAAAGCATCACTAATGTTATGAGAATGCATTTATTCCTATAGTAGATGGCAAAGTGTCTTTCCTGTCCAAGAAATAACACACAATATAAGCAGGGCCATACCCAAGAGGAACTGGACATTTTAGATGGTGGCCATTAGTTGTTGGGATGGATGAATGTCACCAGCATCTGCTGGCTGGAAATCAGTGAAACAAGAAGCTCTAAAATGTTTAGGGAAGTCCCCTCATTGAAAACATCTCATTTCCTGCCACAGCTTTCAAATGTTTCTCTGGAATTCAAATATGTGAAAAATCTGTTTCTAATGATGGGAGTGTGGAACATAGGTTTAGGTGTAGCCCATCATTTTTTGCAGCTGCATAATTTGCTGAGCATTCCAGAAGTGAAGCTACTATAAATATCAAGAGAAAATTTAATTTTTTATTTTAAATATGCATGTGTGTGTGTTTGCATGCTCAGTCATGTCCAACTCTTTGTGACCCCTTGGACTGTAGCCCACCGGGCTTCTCTATTCATGGGATTCCCCAGGTAAGAATACTGGAGTGGATTGCCATTTCCTTCTCCAAAGGATCTTCTGGACCCAGGGATTGAATCTGAGCCTCTTGTATCTCCTGCATTGGCAGGCGGAGTCTTTACCACTGTGTAACCTGGGAAGCCCATAATAAATTTGTAGTATATGAGGAAATGATAAAGGCTATAGAAAAAACTAATGCAAAGTAAGAGGACTGAGGATTCTAGACAGAGACTTGTAATTTAAATGGGTTGTCAGCATAGATCTAATTGAGAAAGTAACTTTTGATCTAATATTTGGGGAGGTGTTAGATTTAGCCATTTATTAATGAAGGGATCCTAAAGAAGTTAATCCTAAAAGAAATGAGCCCTGAATACTCATTGAAAGGACTGATGCTGAACCTGAAACTCCAATACTTTGTTCACCTGAAGCAAAGAACTGACTCATTGGAAAAGACCCTGATCTGGGAAAGATTGAAGGCAGGAGAAGGGGACAACATAGGATGAGATGGTTGGATGGCATCACCGACACCATGGACATGAGTTTGAGCAAAAATGTCTCAAATCCAATAGTTTGGCTTCTTATAGAATAAAATATGGACATGACTGATTAAATTATTCAACGTTCATTTAAATATTTCACCATTACCTGGGGCTTCCCTGATGTCTCAGTGGTAAAGAACTCAATCACTCTTAAGTTACTGAGAGTGGTATCCCACTGCATATGTTGTCTTTAAGTGGAGTTTGAATTTTTTTGTCTCCAAAATATTTATATTTTCCCAAATTATTCCAGCATGACATTATTATATTTTACTTGCTAATGTACAGTGTACACACTATGTATTTAAGCAATACTTTTAAGTAGTCTTTTTTTTTGCAACAGTGCACCATACTTAATAATACTAAACATAAATATGTTCTTCTTGATCATTTTAATACTTTACCATTTCACTTTTTAGTCACCTTTTTTTTTTAGTCTCTTTGATTAAACACACTTCATTATTTAATTTACTTAACCATTTCATTCACTTAGCAAGTGCAGTTCTTTTTGTAAAATATTTTTTAGGTATAAGAATAATTGATCACATACCATCCGTTACCGCAAAAAGTGTAGGGTCTTCCAAATGAAGAGAACCCTTGAAAGGACAATGGAGGCGGTGTCTGAGTAATTGTGTAGCTTGGGCTTCACAGGTTCGTGGTGAATTCAATGAGTTCCTTGTGCTCATATCAACAATGAGAAAAGTGAGCCATTGTGTATTTCCATAGAGGTTCATCTGTTTGAGCTGAAAAGCAGTTTAACAATGTTTAACAGAGACTGTGATTTACATCTTAATCATCTTTTCACAGTCTTAATCTATTTTAGCTATGATAGTAGAATTTGTTGTCTAAACAGACTAAACTCATTAAAGAGTAGGCCTTTTTAACATGTAAATTTATTTTTCTATTGTTGGTTCCTCTTTATTTTTTAATGTTATTTTGAATAAAATGGTACAAATTTAGATATTAGTAATGACATGTTGAATGCTTTAAAAGAATTTTTGATGAATTCCAATTATTTTGGATATAGTAAATGAATATCAGTTTGTGTGGTTGTTGTCCAGCCACACACGTTAACATGTTAAAAATATTTTGGAGAAAAGTTTTCAATAAATTCTAATCATTATGTATGCAATAAATGAATATTTACTTGAGGAAATGGTTTAAGTGTATATATTCAGTTCTTTGTCACTATAACTTACCTCATTTACAAATAAGGCAACACTCATATATTAATATTTGCACATAATTTAGGAAATACTTATGAAAGTTTATGTGAATTATGAAATTTGATATTCTTTTAAATAAATGTAAGATGAAACAAAGTATTTGGAGAGGGAGTTAGTATAAAAAATAAGATTTTTTATAGACTATTCAAGAAATAAATATCAGTATTTTACATTGTAAAATGTTGGTCTTAATGTTATAAAGTTGATCTAGACACTTCCTATTTACTTCACAGAAAATCTTTTTTTTGGATTGGCTTCACATGTTAGATAGAAAAGTTTTCACTGCTTCAAATGTAACCTTCTAAATGAGAAATATTCATTAATAGGAAGGGAGTTTTATGAATGGATGCTAAAATAAGGTAGCTTCAAAATTAGATAAAGTAGCATGCAAATTCCAAGTAATTGATCAGAGTTTTATTGGTTTTATGGATTTTTTTATGTAGTCTACAAGTGGCTAAATAAAATGGGGGAAATCAATAATTTCCTCAGTTGGCACTGTTTCCTTCTAAAACAATTGCCTCGAGAATCCCCAAGGACAGAGGAGCCTGGTGGGTTTTGGTCCACAGGGTCGCAAAGAGTCAGATACAAGTGAAGTGACTTAGCACACACATGCTTTCTGAAACAAGGGAAAGTTTCAATAATTCAGTAAGTGGCCCTGATAACTGGCCACACTCTACACAGTCATTATGTTGATTAATTAAAAGTGGACATGTTTCGCCAAAAGTGGTGGGTTTAGAATGATTAAACTAGTTAAATGCTTTGAAGATACAATATTGGAAGATAAATAGATTCCAGACATCTGCTTACATCATTGTACTGTTAACAGTGATGTATTGTGCACTTCTATTTTTTCCCAGAAGGTAGATCTCATATTAAGTGTCTTTACCACAATATAATAAGTGAAAAACAGTTATTTAGTGAGACTATTCAAGACTGAAAAATTGCAGAGATTCAGGCATTTCTTTCCACAGCTAGTAAATGTATACGGTGAGGTAAGGTGAAGTCGCTCAGTCTTGTCCAACTCTTTGCGACCCCGTGGACTGTAACCTACTAGGCTTCTGTGTCCATGGGATTCTCCAGGCAAGAATACTGGAGTGGATTGCCATTTCCTTTTCCAGGGGATCTTCCCGACCCAGGGATCGAACCCGGGTCTCCAGCATTGGAGGCAGATGCTTTAACCTCTGAGCCACCAAGGAAGCCCTTTTTTTTTTTTTTTAAATAAATGTATAATTTTTTTTTTAGTAAATCTATAATGGGTATAATGTTGTGAAAAATTATTTGGTAATATCCCTAGAAGTCTGGGGCTTTCCAAGTGGCATAGTGGTAAAGAATCCACCGGCCAATTCAGAAGACACAAAAAACAAGGATTCAATCCCTGGGTTGGGAAGATTCCCTAGAGTAGGAAATGACAACCTACTCTAGTATTCTTGCCTGGAAAATTCCATGGACAGAGGAGCTGGCAGGCTACAGTCCTTAGGGTCTCGAAGAGTTAGACACGACCGAGCACACACATACACACATGCTTTCAACTCAGTAGTTAAACTGCTAGGATGTTATCATGGCAATAAGTGATGTGAAATGATATACACCCAACAGTAATTATTGCAGAATTATTTTGATAATAAAAAAACATAAAGAATCTGATTTCCACTAAAAATTGTTGAAATGATCTTATAGAAAATTTAACATAATGGGGAAACACAGTACGATTTTATTTAAATATTAGATACGTGTATTATATTTTTTAAATAAAAGAATACAAACAGGTTTTTAAAAACCCAGGCAAATATTCATTTCTAATAAATGTTTTAAAAAGTGATTTGTCCCAAAAGCTCTCTGTGTTTTTGTAAAACCAGGATTGTAGCACTTGGTGTTGGAAAGAGCAAGCAGAGTGTTGCTGAGATTCAGATAATGAAATGATAGGCATGGATGGGACAAAAGTTAGGAGCAATCAGTGTCAGTCTCAGGGTGGACAGGAGTGTAGAGATTCCTGTTCAGTGAGAACACAGTTACCAACACAGAGACACAGTATCTGGATAGAACTTTTAGGCATTGTCATAGACAAGCAGGCACTGTGTTGTATGGGGAGACAGGAGTTTAATCGTGGTTTAAGGGTAAATAATATGGGGCTTGTCCTCCAGACCCAAGACATAACATAAACATATTACGTAAACCAAAGTGTGATGGGATGGGCTTCTTTCCTTGATGATTTCCCTGAGCTCTTTGTATCCTTCTTTCACATGGACAGAGTGGGAGGTCAAGCATTTGGGGAGAGAAAACTAGAACTGAAGATTTTGTTCATCTTTTTTCCCTTCTCTCCTTCCTTTTTTTTATCCTTCTAACTCTCTAGCCTTTTTTCTCTCCTTCCATCTTTTTTTCCCTCTCTTCCTGTTTTCCTTCTACTTTTTAATATTATCTTCAAAATCGGTGTGTTTTACACTTAGACCACATCTTAATTTGAACCATCCACGTGTTACATGCCAAGAGGCCTGTGACTGGTGGCCGGTGGCTACCGCGTCAGTCAGCACTGACGTGTCAGCCTGCTGGGCCTCTTTGTAGCACTTCTTTTCCTCCACCCAATAGCTCTTAGTCACGTTCCTGAAGAGGATTTACAGCTATGCTTTGGTTTTCGGTTTTGTTTTGTTTTGTTTTGTATTCTTGGCGATGCCATGCAGCAGGTGGGATCTTAGTTGCCTGACCAGGGATCGAACCCGTGCCCCCTGCATCAGAAGCTCAGAGTCTAAACCACTGGACCACCAGGGAAGTCCTATGCCTTCCTTTTTAAAGCTCCTCCATAATATTCCATCTTATGGATGGTACAAATTGGGCATAAATGGTTCTCAGTGCAAAGGGAAAGATTAAAGAAACTTTCTATGTTTTAAATGAGATGAAATATTTCCACGTTATAGATGAGGAAATTGAATTTCAGAGAAGTTAAGTAACTAGAATGGAGTCACAGGACATCTTAACAGATCAGTACACAAATCCTTCATATTTACTTGAGAATTTGGATTGGAAATCCAAACAGATTGACTGATTTCAATCCTAACTAAGAAAGGTTTGATATAATCACCATCTATATCTCTGCTAGTGATTTATGAGTCATTAGGTTATTCTGACAATTACTACTTTCTCATAAGTGTTATCAATATGAATGTTAACAATATAATATCTCTCTATATAAATATAATATAATGTCTCACAATATTAACAATATATTTCATATCAAGTACAGTTATTTTCCTCAGAAATGCTTCAGATTTGGTTCTGATACATTTGGGTTAATTCATGTACTCAGCATTGAAAAGCTAGAGTGGAAATAAATTATCTGTTAGAAATGCAAATTAAGTCCAAAATGTATGCTGAGAGATACACCCAGTGCAGAATGATTAGATAAGCCATACCGTGACGAGGATCAACAAGCTGCAGTCACTGAGGAAAATGCTGGCTTCAGACCAGAGAGCTGAGCTGGCTTGAACTGCTTCTGCTAAGGTTCACCAACATAAGACTTAGGCCTGCTCTGCTTCTGTAGTGGGCTAAGCACCAGTATCCATAGAGGTACACCTGTGTCCTCTACTGGATCAAGCGCTTTGCTCTATTTGAACAGACAGGTTTCCTTTCACAACTCGCTATTATTATTAATAACTATTAATTATAGCTAATAATTAATAGTTATTATTAGTAGTATAATTGCTTTTTAAAAGCTGAATATCTGAGACTACTTTTTCATATAGAGAAGAAAACTTTAGGATTTCGGGGAAGATTGTACTAGGGTTTTGTAATACCATTTTTATTCCTTTTCTGAGCAGTGAATGTGCATGTGCTTATTTTGCAAGCAATAAAAAAGGGAAAATCTAATATAATGAGGTGCCTATTATGCTGCCAGACACCAAGGTAAGATATTAACTGCGAACTTCACACCGTTATTCTTCAGTCAAGATTCTTTTATGTACCTCCATGAATGGCAAACAGCTAATGACTAATCAATCCCAAAAGAATATCAGAACAGACACTCCCCACCCACAAAACTCCAAATTCATGGAGTTGTATTTTAGTAGGAGCCTTTTGTTGACGGAGCCTACAGTTACTGACAAGCTCAAAGGAATAACTGAAAGTTTGAAATCTGTGGACTTGGGTAAGAAAAATCTTACAGATGAAGATGAAATCTTTTATGGTCATAAAACTCATGAAAGAGTCTACCTGACTTAAACATTGCCTTAGCCTTTAAAATTATTTGCAGTGTGCTTTTAATGTTAAAAGACAAAAGGAAAAAGTTTTATACAATAAAAGTGACATTAGTCAAACACTGAAAGTTTTCAGTTTATAAATGTTTTAATATCAATCAGAATATCACAACAGTTGAGCTTCAGTAAAATGTCATATATTATATATGAAGACTTCAGAATGAAAAGGTTATGTTAGTCTAGAGATAGTGCTATCTTCTCTTTTTAATAGACATCTATTATAATTACTGATTTGAATCTGGAAAAACTAAGGCATAAAGTACTGTTTCATTCAAAAGTCAATGATATATTTATCAATAATGTTATGATAGTGCAGTTTTCATTTTAATATTTTATCGGTTGAACAAGTTGTAAAAAAAAGTTAAAGATGGGTTGCGTTATGTGCTCAGTCATGTTCAACTCTGCAACTGCATAGACTGTAGCCTGCCAGGCTTCTCGGTCCATGGAATTTCCCAGGCAAGAATACTGGAGTTGTTTGCCATTTTCTACTTCAGGGGATCTTCCCAACCCAGGGATTGAACTCAGGTCTCCCGCATCTCCTGTACTGGCAGGCAGGTTCTTTACTTAACTTGAGCTACCTGAGAAGCCTTAGCATACATTTCTCTAAAATGGCAAGTTATTATTCGACAATATTTAGAGTTTCATGGTACTTGATAATTCAGTTCACTAGTTCACTCAGACTCACGTCCATTGAGTCTGTGATGCCATCCAGCCATCTCATCCTCGGTCGTCCCTTTCTCCTCCTGCCCCCAATCCCTCCCAGCATCAGGGTCTTTTCCAATGAGTCAACTCTTCGCTACTGTAGCCTGCCAGGCTTCTCTGTCCATGGAATTTCCCAGGCAAGAATACTGGAGTTGTTTGCCATTTTCTACTTCAGGGGATCTTCCCAACCCAGGGATTGAACTCAGGTCTCCCGCATCTCCTGTACTGGCAGGCAGGTTCTTTACTTAACTTGAGCTACCTGAGAAGCCCTTAGCATACATTTCTCTAAAATGGCAAGTTATTATTCGACAATATTTAGAGTTTCATGGTACTTGATAATTCAGTTCACTAGTCTATGTATAGTACGGTGATATTGAAAGTAGATGTGAAATTATATTTAATAGACAATAAACTAAAAGCAAACACTTCATGACCATTTCAGTTTAAGACCTGATTGTGTAAAAAATGACAAAGGAAATTAGCTTTATAGATTTATTCCACAGTGAGAAATATTGAATGGCTGATTTTTCTCAAAGAGCAGTGTTATAAAAATTAGTTTACAGAAATTATGAAACACTCCATTCTTAGTAAAAGTAGGAAATAAGTAAGATTTTTTAAAATGTTGTACAAGATTTAAAGATAAATGTATAAAGCAATGATAAATCTGCTCAGTTCAGTCGCACAGTTGTGTCCAACTCTTTACGACCCCATGAACCGCAGCATGCCACGCCTCCCTGTCCATCACCAATTCCCGTTACCCAAACTCATGTCTATTGAGTCAGTGGTGCCATCCAACCATCTCATCCTTTGTCGTCCCCTTCTCCTCCTACCCTCAATCTTTCCCAGCATCAGGATCTTTTCAAATTGAGTCAGCTCTTTGCATCAGGTGGCCAAAGTATTGGAGTTTCAGCTTCAACATCAGTCCTTTCAATGAATATTCAGAACTGATTTCCTTCAGGATGGACTGGTTTGATCTCCTTGCAGTCCAAGGAACTCTCAAGAGTCTTCTCCAACATCATAGTTCAAAAGCATCAATTTTTCGGTGCTCAGCTGTCTTTATAGTCCAACTCTGACATCCATACTTTACACATAACTTGTAAAGATATACTTTGTAACAATATCAACATAGAGGAGAGCAGGAAGACAGAATTGTGCAGCTGCATGGATGTTGTGTGCTTTTGAAATTAAGTTGGTATCTATTTGAACTGACTGTTACAACTTTAGGATGATAAATATAATTCCATGGAAAGCACAGATGAAATATTTTTAAAATATGCACAAAATGAAAAGAGAAGGGAAACAAAAGATTTACTAAAAAAATCAACTAAGCACAAAAGAAGGCATTAATATAGGAAATTAGAGGTTAAAAAAAAAACACACAAAGGAATAAACTATGACATAGAGAAGAGAAATAGCAACTTTGCAGATATCTTCCTTCCTTATCAAGAATTGCTGTAATAGAAATGAATTAAACTCTCAAACCAAAAGGCAGGGATTGGTAAAATAATTTTTTAAAAAATTGATTCAAATATATGCTGTCTATGCTGTCTATAAGAGGGTTATTTTATATCCAAAGACACAAAAAATCAAAACTGCCAAGTTGAAATAACATATTGTATGCAAATAGTAACTAAAAAAGAGATAGAATGACTATACCAATGTCAAGCAAAACAGATTGTTAGGAAAAAGGTTACGAAGAAGGATATTATATGTTGATAAAAGTGTCAATTCATCAAGAATATATAAGGATTAAAAACATATGCAACGGGAAGATTATGGGAAGATGGCAGAGTTGTAAGCACCAGAAAACTGTCTCCCCACCAAGATTTTGGAACAATTTTGGAACTCTGTAGTCTATGGAAGGTTTGAAATTTTCCAAGGGAAGACCCCATCATTTATGATAGGTATAGATTCAACTTAGAATTACTCTCAGTCTCTGGGATTTAGTATGGATGACGTGTGTTAGGAAATCATAAGTATACTTATTTGGGGGGCTTCCCAGGTGGTGATAGTGGTAAGGAATCCACCTGCCAATGCAAGAGACATAAGAGACACAGGTTTGATCCCTGGGTCGAGATCTCCTGAAGTAGAAAGTGGCAACCCACTCCAGTATTCTTGCCTAGGAAATTCCATGGACAGAGAAGCCTGGTGGGCTATACAGTCCATGGGGCCGCAAAGAAGGTACCTATTTGGCAATAGTATCAATACTTCTGTTTTCCCACTAAACTTTGGCTTACCTCTACCCTTACCCTCTCATAAGCAATGCTACTTACTTTTCTTTCCCTCATCACGACACCAGACCTTATGGGGTATGGGAAATATCTTTCCACTACTAAGGACCAAGTCACAAGTTAAGACTACAATTAACTCTTTAAAGACTGCATGAATGCTTAACTGAATGAATGGATAAAGGAAAATACTTAAAAGGGAATACCACCTCTTCTTGTGAGATTTGGAGATAATACAAGTGTCCATGTTCTGAGAGGATTTCGAAGAATGGCAACTGAGAATATTGCATGCATTTACACTGACGAATAATTTGTCATCTTACAGACTTCATGCTGGTACCCAAGACAGTTAAAAGGAGAGTCTCTCTTTTTTGCCTAAAGTTTGCTAATGTAATTGCTGGCTTCCCAGGTGGCTCAGAGGTAAAGAATCCACCTATCAATGCAAGGAGATGCAGGTTTGATCCCTGGGTCAGGAAGATCTTCTGCAGAAGAAAATGGCAACCCACTCCAGTATTCTTGCCTGGGAAATCCCATGGACAGTGGAGCCTAGCAGGCTTAGTCTATGGGGTCACCAAAGTGTTGGACACAATTTAACAACTAACAGCAACAACAATGTGATAGCAATAATAGCATTGCTTTTATACTAATCTTAGTATTTAAATTTAAAAGTATATTAAAAAAAATAATTTCCTAAATTGAGATAATATTGTAGGGAGCAAAAATAAAAAAAAATCTCTCACAGTACAAAACAAGAACACTCTATTCACACAACTAGATATCTTATAGTAAGACTTACATGTTCTTTCAACCTCTGACAAGGTGATTATATCAATACATTTTTTAAATTTACTATTTTCTTAAGGTTTTGTACTGACCATAAAATTAAGTCTGAATTTGTATATGTACACACGCATGCATGTAAAAGACACACAGAAAAATACAGATATAAAACATTTTCCTATAATTTTTGTAAATATTTTACCTTTTTCCAGGTACTGTATTATTCACATTTGCCATTTTCCCCCTTAAATTAATGTATAAGCCAGGAAAATACAACTATCCATGTTTTAAAGGGACTTCCTAGGTGGCTCAGTGGTGAAGAATCTGCCTGCCCATTTGGGAGACGCAGGAGACGCAGGTTCGATTCCTGGGTCGGGAAAATCCCCTGGAGTAGGAAAGGGCAATCCACTCCAGTGTGCTTGCTGGGAAAATTCCATGGACAGAGGGGCATGGTGAGCTACAGTCCTCGGGGTACCAGGCTCCTCTGTCCATGGGATTTTCCAAGCAAGAACACTGGAGTGGGTTGCCATTGCCTTCTCCGGTTATCTAGCATACCTACTCTATAATGTTTTATTAATTACATATATCTTTATACATAATGGACTAACTGTAGCCCTCCAGGCTCCGCTGTCCATGGAATTCTCCAAGCAAGAATACAATAATAGGTAGCCATTCCCTTCTCCAGGGGTTCTTCTTGATCCAGGGATCAAACCTAGGTCTCCTGCATTGCAGGCAGATTCTTTGCTGTCTGAGCCACCAGGGAAGCCCTTATACATATGAAAAGCACACATATACACACACTCCACACAGTTTAAGGACTAGACATGATCATTCATTTGTGTAGTAGAATCTAGAATACCAAGTTATATTTCCATTTATAGTAATTTTTTTTCTCTAATTCCATGGAATTCTCCAAGCAAGAATACAATAATAGGTAGCCATTCCCTTCTCCAGGGGTTCTTCTTGATCCAGGGATCAAACCTAGGTCTCCTGCATTGCAGGCAGATTCTTTGCTGTCTGAGCCACCAGGGAAGCCCTTATACATATGAAAAGCACACATATACACACACCCCACACAGTTTAAGGACTAGACATGTTCATTCATTTGTGTAGTAGAATCTAGAATACCAAGTTATATTTCCATTTATAGTAAATTTTTTTCTCTAACAGATCTTATCTGCTAGGCATTTTTTTTATACCTTCCTGAGTGTGTATGTTGTAATTCTGCTCCTATGGGGCAATTTTAAAAAATGATAGTTTATGGCATTTTCTCTCTAACTTCTGTTGCTTTGTGAGTGTTGTAGTTACATTCATCAAACAGCACATTCATATGCAGCAATATAATTGGGGCCGTTCAGTATCTATCATCACTTAAAGAGAATGAAGGGGAATTAGCCCTTAGCTAGAGTGTTTAAAGAGGGAAAGAGTGAGCCTTAGTGTTTAAAAACAGATGAGTCATTTGCTACCTTCAGATTTTTTGCAGGATTTGTGCCTAGTCTGATTTTTCTTTAGAGTGGAGAAAATGCTTGTAACCATGAAGAATTAAATGAGTACATTAGACAAATGCTATATTCAGGTGGAATATAGTATCATATAGTAGTCCATTTAAAAGATTCAATACCTGAAAACCCAGTATAATGAAGTTTAATTCCTTCAGATATTTTAGATGTCTAGATGATGTGGAAAAATTACTTAAAAAAGAGTCTCACATATAAAAGAAGGCCCTCTTTTTCCTGTATATTTATAACAAATTTGGAAGTAACAACCAAAAATGATAATATTAATACAACAAACATGCAGTATAAAATCTGAAATTAGACTATTTGGTGATATTTCTAGATTTTTTTTTTAAATTTTGTGCTTTTCTTTTTGTCAGAGAAGTAAGACTACTCTCTTTTAAATGTGAAGAGAAGGTACAGAGATAATTAAAGGATCTAGTTTGAAAAAAGAAAAGCAAGGCTGATGATATTTTTTTTCTTTTCTTTACAATTTTCCTTCTCATTTGTTTATGGTCAAAAATATCAGCTTTAAACATTTTCCTTGGTAAAGAATCTACCTGCCAATGCAGGAGACGTGGGTTCGATCCCTGGGTCGGGAAGATCCCCTGGAGAAGGAAATGGAACCCACTCCAGTATTCTTGCCTGGAGAATCCCATGGACAGAGGAGCCTGGCAGGCTACCGTCCATAAGGTTGCAAGAGTCGGACGTGACTTAGTGACGAAACATCAGTCAGCTTTAAGATGATGTATTTCAGAAGTCCCTTTACTTTCTTTTTAAAAATTATTTCTTTTATGATATTGGGATTTAGAATAACAGGATACATATATGGTGAGCAAGCAAGAGATCCAGCTTTTCCATATTCATCTCATTTTGCTTAAGTATGTTATTAAAAGTGTTGGAAAATAGGCAAAAATTGCATTGAGCAATCAGACATGCTGTACTCAACTGTTTTCCCTGTTCTATTGCAAGAGAATGGATAAAGCAACACCTTAGCATGATTATCCCTCAGTCTCATGACCACTAAGTAATCTCACAGCAGCAACTTCGTGAGTCAAGATGACGCAATTCTAAAATAGAAACAAAATGATGGTGAGCAAGCAAGAGATCCAGCTTTTCCATATTCATCTCATTTTGCTTAAGTATGTTATTAAAAGTGTTGGAAAATAGGCAAAAATTGCATTGAGCAATCAGACATGCTGTACTCAACTGTTTTCCCTGTTCTATTGCAAGAGAATGGATAAAGCAACACCTTAGCATGATTATCCCTCAGTCTCATGACCACTAAGTAATCTCACAGCAGCAACTTCGTGAGTCAAGATGACGCAATTCTAAAATAGAAACAAAATGACTTGTCCAAATATATCCCAGAAATGCTGTATCAAAACATGGGTCAGGAAAACCAGAAAACAAATGAGGCTTTAGGGAAATAATAATACTTAAAATCATGCAAATCCCATTTCCTGAACTATGTGCCTGGCCCTGTACTAACAGGTTCATATTTGTTATATCTGGTCCCCTTAATTCTGAAATACAGGTTTTATTTTACTTTTTAAAATTTTAGCACGTTGGAAAGCAGCAGAATGGGAAAATGCTGTTAGCCCAGATTACTCAGAAATTGAGTGACTGAGGGAAGGTTCCAGAATGCATTTGTTGTGACTATGAAATTGAAAGTAAGGAAACAGATATTTTGTACTTGTTCAGTGCCTTTCAGTTTACAAAGTGTCACCATTCTACCATTTGATTCCTTCAGGAACTCTGGGAGATACAAATATTATTACCCTGTTGTAGACATAAATAAATAGAAACTCAAAATAATAATCACATGCCCAATAAAGGACAGAGCCTAAGGTAGGAAACAGTATCAGTGCTCTCTCTATCAAGTCAGACCACCTGACTTGGAGAACTGGCTGAAAGTAAAGAATATAAATACATAGGGAAAAGAAAGACAGACATTCCGGAGGCCAACTGAGATGAGGATTCCTGGCTTTTTATATTTATCTTTGTTCTAGGGGTTACTCGAAGAAATGCACCCGGAGGGGAACCATGGGAAGAAAAATATTTGAAGAAATAAAGGTGGCTTTAAGGGCTTTGTGTGCTGGCAGAGTTTGGGAGGAAATAAAGCTGCCCGTGGTTAAAGGAGTCACAGACTTATGAGAAGAGTCCTGGGCCTGAAGGCAGCTGCCATGGGTTCCAGGCAAGTCTCAGACACTAGCAAGTTAAAAGATCTGGAGGAAGAAAAAGATCAGGGGGGTGGGGGAGCGGTCCCTTGACCTCTTTGAAACTTATTTCCCTACATGTGAAATGAGGTTGAATTGTAAGGTTCTAATGGATTTACCAACTCTAAAAAGTTTTGACTCTAGAATTTAATTGTATTTCAAGTCTTATTAGGAAGTGATCATTGATAAGCTTCCTGGGCCTCCCAAATGGCGCTAATGGTAAAGAATCTGCCTGCCAAGGCAGGAGACATAAGAAGCACAGGTTCAGTCCCTGGGTCGGTCGGGAAGATCCCATGGAGGAAGGCATGGCAACCCCCTCCAGTATTCTTGCCTGGAGAGTCCCATGGACAGAGGAGCCTGGTGGGCTATGGTGCATAGGGTCGCAAAGAATCATACATGACTGAAGCAACAGTACACACGCGTGCACATCACTGCTAACAGAAGAACCCATGGGCTTTTCAAAGAAGGGAGAAGTCCCAGGCTCCATGCTGTTATGGAGCCTGTGCCAAACCTTTGTCAACCTAAATCAAGAGATAAGCTGAGGCAAACTCCAATTGCCGGAAATTAAGTTTAGCTGGGAATAGCAGAGGCGTTGTAGTTTGGAAAATGCAAAATGTAGCAAGCTACAGACAAGTCTGTTGAGGGTTTGGGGTGGGCTGTATTTAGGGCAAGGTGTGCAAAGAGCGGCTGGACCAGCCAGATCCAAGCAGGAAGTTCATTGACTTTAGCATGGGGAGAGATTCCTGGTGGGTGTTCATTGGTTAGATGATAAGCTTTGGTCTAGAAACTAGGCACTTATAGGAAATCAGTCTTTCAGGGTTTTGTTTGTTTGTTTGTTTTTGTTTTTAATTTTTTGTCTGCTCATCACGTGCAATCTCACTTCCCCAACCAAGGGTGGAGCTCATTGCCCCTGCAGTGAAAAGGCAGAGTCTTAACCACTGCAGCACCAGGGAAGCTCCAGGCTCTCGGTTCTTAAGCTCTGCTTTCCTGCAGGTGAGTTTGTGAGAGTCCTCATTTGATATCCTCCAGTCTTATTTTAGACTGAAATTCTTTCATACCTTCAACATCACAGCAGGTAGTAATAATAGTATGAGGTTGTTACTTTATTCTGACTTATCTGCCTTGCAGTTAATTTATGTTAAAAAAAAAAAAAACAACAAAAAAGATTCTGAGGAAATAGATCAAAGAAAAAAATAAGATGCAAAAGATATCTCTTGATTTTAAAGCCCCAGGTTTTAGACTACAGATTTGAATGAACAAACAGGTAACAGCACATTCTTTAAGACAATTGAATTGTGTTTCTGGACATACTGTTTTCCTCCCAGATTTTCTGTCATTGGAACTTTAGGAGACACCATCTTCTCCAATTAAATGCTGATCAGCTCCCATCTCTGCTCTTAAATTTAACGAAAAAAAAAGAAAGAAAGAAAGGACCCTCCGCTTTTGAAACTGACTCAATTCTTTATTCCTTTGTTTCTTTTGAGAGCATAATAGAAACCAAGGACAAGTTTTCCGGATGCCCCAGAGAAACGATTCCTCTGCCCTTCCAAAACACATCTAAATCAATGATCCAGGCATTTATGTACTGAAATCTACATTCAGTTCAGTTCAGTCGCTCAGTTGTGTCCTACTCTTTGCAACCCCATGAATCTCAGCACACCAGGCCTCCCTGTCCATCACCAACTCCCGGAGTTCACTCAGACGCACGCCCATCAAGTCCGTGATGCCATCCAGCCATCTCATCCTCGGTCGTCCCCTTCTCTTGCCCCCAATCCCTCCCAGCATCAGAGTCTTTTCCAATGAGTCAACTCTTTGCATGAGGTGGCCAAAGTACTGGAGTTTCAGCTTCAGCATCATTCCTTCCAAAGAAATCCCAGGGCCGATGTCCTTCAGAATAGACTGGTTGGATCTCCTTGCAGTCCAAGGGACTCTCAAGAGTCTTCTCCAACACCACACTTCAAAAGCATCAATTCATCGGCACTCAGCCTTCTTCACAGTCCAACTCTCACATCCATACATGACCACAGGAAAAACCATAGCCTTGTCTAGACGGACCTTAGTCGGCAAAGTAATGTCTCTGCTTTTGAATATGCTATCTAGGTTGGTCATAACTTTCCTTCCAAGGAGTAAGTGTCTTTTAATTTCATGGCTGCAGTCACCATCTGCAGTGATTTTGGAGCCCCCAAAATAAAGTCAGCTGCTGTTTTCACTGTTTTCCCATTTATTTCCCATGAAGTGATGGGGCCAGATGCCATGATATTCGTTTTCTGAATGTTGAGTTTTAAGCCAACTTTTTCACTCTCCACTTTCACTTTCATCAAGAGGCTTTTTAGCTCCTCTTTACTTTCTGCCATAAGGGTGGTGTCATCTGCATATCTGAGGTTATTGATATTTCTCCGGGCAATCTTGATTCCAGCTTGTCTTTCTTCCAGTCCAGCATTTCTCATGATGTACTCTGCATATACATTATCTAAACACAAACTGTGCTTCCCTGGTGGCTCAGTGGTTAAGAGTTCACCTGTCAATGTAGGAGTTGCAGTTTCGATCCCTGGCTTGGGAAGATCCCCTGGAGAAGGAAATGGCAACCCATTCCAGTATTCTTGCCTGGAGAATCCCTATGGACAGAGGAGCCTGGTGGGCTACCATTTATGGAGTCGCAAAGAAGTCGGACATGACTTAGGAACTAAACAACTGTTGTAGTAGTAACATAAATTGCTTTATCTCCTTTATTTTTCTGCTGGGGCAATATATTGATTTTTTTTAAGTTATTGTAAGTATATAGAGGGGTTTATTATCTATGTTTTTTTACTGAAGTATAGTTGATTTACAGGGTTGTGTTAATTTATGCTTTACAGCAAAGTGACTCAGTTATACACATATATATTGCTCATTCCTTTTTATATTCTTTTCCATTATGATTTATACTAGGAGTCTGGATATAGGTCCTTGTACTGTATGGTGGACCTTGTTTGTTATCTATTCTTAATGTAAACAGTTTGCGTCTACTAATCATACACTCTCAGTCCATTCCTCCTGTTCCACCCTTCCCCTTTGGCAACCTCACACCTGGTCTCTATGCCTGTGAGTCTGTTTCTGTTGTAGAAAGGTTCATTTGTACCATATTTTAGACTCCACATATAAGTGATATCATACGGTATTTGTCTTTCTCTTTCAGATTTATTTCACTTAGTGTGATAATCTCTGGGTCCATCTATATTGCTTCAAATGGCATGATAGTTTATTATCTAGAACTTTATTTCAGAATATTAAATGATCATCCTAAACCATTTAATATAAAAGGAATCTTTGGGTCTTACAGAAGTTTGGCCCACTGGTGTGAAATAACTCATATTATTGACTAGAAGGAGCTTTCCAGGTTGAATGAGCGATGCCTCCCTTAGCTCCAGTGTTCCTTTAATCCTTGATTAACCATCTCCTTGATTTCCCAGGATTAGAAGGTCAATAGATTTTTTAATTATTCACAGACAGATTGAAAGCCCGGGGGCAAAAATGTCTGAAGTCAGTGTGGCTCCCTTTCCAATCCCAACAATAATCTGCTCAGCTAACATTTACTGAAAACACATGTGAAAAGTTGTGTTCCAAGTCTACCCACGGTCACTGTGTCAAGACGGCTGTCCTGATGGTTGATGGGGAAGGAAGAGATGTGAACAAAAAACATTAAGGCTCGGGTGTTGTATTAGGAAACCAATGCCGTGCTGTGGACTCGCCGGAGAGAGAGTTCTTACAAGGGGGTTCAGAGCAGGGTTTATGAAAGAAATAACATTTGAATAGAGACTTAAAGGTCGCGTGAGGTTTTAATACAGTAGGAGAGCACACAGTCTGAGCAAAGTTAATTGGCATAAAAATGTGGCCACGTTCAGGGAATAAAAAGTAATTGTGTCAAGACGGCTGTCCTGATGGTTGATGGGGAAGGAAGAGATGTGAACAAAAAACATTAAGGCTCGGGTGTTGTATTAGGAAACCAATGCCGTGCTGTGGACTCGCCGGAGAGAGAGTTCTTACAAGGGGGTTCAGAGCAGGGTTTATGAAAGAAATAACATTTGAATAGAGACTTAAAGGTCGCGTGAGGTTTTAATACAGTAGGAGAGCACACAGTCTGAGCAAAGTTAATTGGCATAAAAATGTGGCCACGTTCAGGGAATAAAAAGTAATCAATACAGGCAGCGGCGTGTACTTGTGGATGGAGTTGCCGGGTGGGACTTGGCAGGGCGTGGAGAGTCCTGAAAGCCACGGGCTAGGAATGCTGACCCGTCTTTTTCGATAATAAGGGCATTCTATATGTTTTGAGAAGATATTGGCAACATCCAAACTAGTTTAGAAAAATGAGTAGCAGCAGGGGAAGGGATTAAAGAGAGGAGCCAATACAAAGAATAGGGACGGTGAGGGTCATGGAGAGCTGCTGCTATCTCTCAGCAGTTAGATGACGGAAGTTAGGGACCAAAGAAGGCAGACAGGAGTGAAAATGCTATTTCGTACTACGTGTGGGCAGTGAGGGAAGTCTAGGAGATGCGGGTTTGATCCCCGAGTCCAGAATATCCCTGGAGGAGAGCATGGCAACCCACTCCAGTATTCCTGCCTGGAGAATACCATGGAGAGAGTAGCCTGGCGGGCTACAGTTCATAGGGTCACAGAGTCAGACACGACTCTGCGACTAAACCTCCACCACCAACACTGTGCTATTTTTACACTGGATTTCTTTTTATCTCCTGATTATCTACTTGGGTATCATCACTGAGAACAGTCAAGCTGAAGTCCCCATGATAAGCAAAGTGAGATGCCTGGGTTCTGACTTCATTTTCTGGAAAAGATTCCTCTGAGTGCACTTTACAGATGGAGACAGCTGCTATAAATCATGTGGAATCAAATATCACATTTTAAATTTCTTAAACTGGAATTAATTAAAGTTAAAACATACAAATGTGAGTGAATAAATATAGAAAAACAATTTTAGGCTCAACAGCAAATTTCTGATGCTTAAAAATCAGTTCCATATTTAAAGTTGCTTTCCATCACGATAGCAATGATTATATAAAATGTAATATTAAGATCGAATCCAAAGAGTGAAGCTCCAGTATAAGTGGCTCCAACAATGTAAATCACAGAGATCACAGACAAGAATTAAGTTGTGTACACCACATCTTGGCTTCTAACATATTAACAGACACAATGATGTCTCCGAAGTAAAAAGTCTCCCAGTTTTAGTGACTTTTAACATTTGCCTAGTCCGGAGAAGGAAATGGCAACCCACTCCAGTATTCTTGCCTGGAGAATCCCAGGGACCTGTAGAATATTTATGAGCCCTTAATAGGCTCCAGGCTACCCAAGGTCACTTAAGGACACAAGTCACTTGAGGAGTTGAAGTCCCTGTGGTTAGTTTGTATCCACAGTGAGGCTAGGACACTTGCACTCGATTTAGAACTGTGTGGTTATTTTGTAGTATATCTGTGAGCTCTTCCAGATTGCATTGGAGTGTGTCTAAGGTGGGCTTTAGAGGTCAGCTGGAATCTTTTTTGGTTATGCTACTCCTCATTGTTCATGCCTAACTTCCTACCTAATATATTTAATACACTTTCAAACATTAAATTTTAAAAATGAATAAATACACTTATACTATGCTTCCTTATCCCATGGACGGAGGAGCCTGGTAGGCTGCAGTCCATGAGGTTGCTAAGAGTCGGACACGACTGAGTGACTTCACTTTCACTTTTCACTTTCATGCACTGGAGAAGGAAATGGCAACCCACTCCAGTGTTCTTGCCTGGAGAATCCCAGGGATGGGGGAGCCTGGTGGGCTGCCGTCTATGGGGTCGCACAGAGTCGGACACAACTGAAGCGACTTAGCAGCAGCAGCAGCAGGCAGCTTAGCGATGGGATTTTAAGAGCACCTCTGTCTATAGAAACAAATTTGAAGAGAAAGGACTTTTAAAAGGTGGTACTCAAACAAATTGGATAGGATGTATTTAAATTTAATGTTATTTGTATTTGTTATTGGTTAGGAGAGTTGAGGAGGACCCCTTCCTTGTGGGCCTGGGTTCTTGGTAAAGTCACAAAGAAGAATCTGAGGTCTTACCCATGGCAAAAGCAAGTTTATTGAAGAAAGAACACCTCAAGTGAGAGGTGGGCCAAGCCAAGTAAGGCACTACTCCCCACGTGATGACCTGTGGGGGTTTTCAAGACACGGTTCTTGCATATTCATCTAGGTGGGCAAGGGCTGACGGTCTTGATTGACAGTTGAAAGTTACATAACATCAGACTCTATTGGGCCTGTCTTTCCCATAATTCAGTCTGTTATAATCAAATTTAAATATGTGTAGAATATTTATGAGCCCTTAATAGGCTCCAGGCTACCCAAGGTCACTTAAGGACACAAGTCACTTGAGGAGTTGAAGTCCCTGTGGTTAGTTTGTATCCACAGTGAGGCTAGGACACTTGCACTCGATTTAGAACTGTGTGGTTATTTTGTAGTATATCTGTGAGCTCTTCCAGATTGCATTGGAGTGTGTCTAAGGTGGGCTTTAGAGGTCAGCTGGAATCTTTTTTGGCTATGCTACTCCTCATTGTTCATGCCTAACTTCCTACCTAATATATTTAATACACTTTCAAACATTAAATTTTAAAAATGAATAAATACACTTATACTATGCTTCCTTATCCCATGGACGGAGGAGCCTGGTAGGCTGCAGTCCATGAGGTTGCTAAGAGTCGGACACGACTGAGCGACTTCACTTTTACTTTTCACTTTCATGCACTGGAGAAGGAAATGGCAACCGACTCCAATGTTCTTGCCTGGAGAATCCCACAGCAGAGGAGCCTGGTAGGAGGCCGTCTATGGGGTCACACAGAGTCGGACACGACTGAAGTGACTTAGCAGCAGCAGCATGCTTCCTTATAAGCTATTTAGAGATTCTGAGTTCCTATGAAAGAGAAACAGAACATGTGAAAATAAAAATTGTTGATGCATTTAGGTAGGAAAATTGCAATGATGGAGAGAACCCAAAGGAAAATGAACCAAAAAGATAGAAGTCTGCTTGTCTTTCAGATGATGTTTCAGGGAGGATCAGCAGGTTCTGAGCCACAAAACCATCCAGTGTCAAAGACAATCAAGGGTTCCACCATGTCTACCACGTAGCTTCTAAGATGTCCCTAGACACGGTCTTTTCAGACCTGGGAAGGAGAAGGGCAGGGCAGTTGAGGCAGGGATTTCCTTTTGAATAAGTGAGGCAAAATTTACACACTCCAGTCCCACACACACTCCATCCAGGAGCATTTGGGATCTTGACCTTGTGTAGCTCCAGGCAGTCTGACAAATGCCCAAACAAGAGTAAGATCAATATTGTTTGGCAGCTGCCAGTCTTGGCTGCATACATTGACATGGCAGATATTTTTCATCCTTATTCCTATTAGCATTATGATTCAATAAAGACAAATAAAATTTCAGTAACAATTGATAATTAATACTTCCAAAGAATCACCCTTTGGGCGCTCAATGAAAACTCAAGGAAGTTCTTTAAGAACTGAAGATAATGCCATGATGGTAAAGATCATATGTCTTCCATTGACATAAATAATTGTTTAGTGAGAAAAGAATAGGAGCTACCATCCTGAACAGAGGGTACTTTCCGTCCAGGGGCTAACACCAGATGTTGCACTAAGAGAAATAAAGCTCCCACAACACAATTTCTCGATACTACACCATGGAGGGGGGATGTCTTCCTGACTCATCTGGCGAGCAGTTTCTGCCTGAAGCATGAAGATGAAGGGCTGGTGTGAGTCTGTCCAGCCAGTGGCCTGTAGCTGCACGTGCTCCTCCCCACACGAAAGTCTAATTGCCTTTAGGATCATTTTCTCTTATTCACATCCTGTTGCCTAAAGTTACACAGGTTAAACATGCTGCCAATCCTTGAAAGTTATTCTTAAAAAAAAAAAAAAAGAAGAAGAAGCACATGTGAGTGTTTAACACATTGTTTTCAGGTCACCTGATTTTTTTTTTTAAACTGTTTTATTTATGGTTCATATTGCCCCCAGTGGTTTGAGAGGTTCATTAATAAACTACTTTTTCCCCCTCAGATATATCCAGTGGCTCCATTTCCCCTATGCCAAATGTCGTTGTTGATTTTCTGTGACAGTATATGGTCAGGCACTAACTTCCTTGCTGTTAATTTCACTGTAAATTTCATTGTGGTACCAGACCCCTCTGGACTGCCCTCTAGCAGATCAATACACTGAATTTATATTTGTTATGGAGCTATTAGCACTAGTATCAGCAGGGTAATTAACTTCCCAAACCGAGATAGCATTCCCCACCTGCTTTATTAATAGCATGTATATCTTGAAGAAATAATTTCTATTTGCATCTAACCCATCAGAGGAACGAGTGGCCAAATTCCAAAGTCCATGTGAATTTTGGACGTTAGGGACATAATTTCTTGGCAGAAGATAGTTTTAAGATATATTAGGAAAGGAGTGAGTTGCAGAATCTATAAATTGCCCATCAGGGGAAAGGCTACACAGAGGAATAAAATATAGAGGCCACATGGAAGAAAGAGTTCTGTATTAAATACCACTGAGAATTTAGATCATCCTTTCAGAAATAGGAGTCCATCCCTATTTAAATGACCATGGAATTCACTTAAAGGTCAATGTTCACACTGGCAAAGCAAAGGCCAATGAGTTCTCACTAATAAAATAATTTGCCCCTTGTAATTTAGGACATGACTATCTTGTTGAAAAGTATGCTATTGTATTTATGACACCGGACAAATTGCAGTGTCTTTCATATATTTGTATTTGTTTATTTTTGGTGATGTTTTACATATTAAAGTAGTATAAATTAATATTTAACCATCATTCCTTTACTGAATGAGATCCTGTGCTATGCAAAATTCTATTCTAAGTTCTTCAAATATAAACAAAGAATATTACCTGCTCTCTATAACTGCAGTTCTAGTGGGGATAAGAGAAGAAATATTCTGAAGCAAAAATGCTAACATGCAAAAATCTCACCACTACCTATGAATGGGTGGTCTGTGATTGAATGGGACTCAGGAAATAATTATCCTGAACTTTAACACAATCATACAGGTTGGGAACTAAAAAAATGTGGAATTGACACTTATAATTTAAGACATATAATTCCATCAAAGAAGAAAAAGAACCTCATCTATTCTTAAATAATGCTTGCTTGATATTATCTTTCTGGATGGACTAGGGACATTTTATTTTTAACATAAATATGGGATCTTTGAAACAGGTCCTTTTAAAAATTTGAAAGGCCCTGCTTAAAAATGAGAAAATCCTTTGTATCAATTCATGCTGCTTTTGGGGCTTCTCTGATAGCTCAGTTAGTAAAGAATCTGCCTGCAGTGCAGGAGACCCCAGTTCGATTCCTGGGTTGGGAAGATTTAATGCAGAAAGGATATGCTATCCACTCCAGTATCCTTGGGCTTCCCTAGTGGCTCAGCTAGTAAAGAATCTGCCTGCAATGTGGGAGACCTAAATTCGACCCCTGGGTTGGGAAGATCCCCTGGAGAAGGGAAAGGTTACCCACTCCAGTATTCTGGCCTGGAGAATTCCATGGACTATCCATGGACTCTCAAAAGAGTTGGACACCACTGAGTGATGTTCACGTTCTTGCTGCTTTTTATGTAATGAATTTCTATTGTCATTTGAACACATTTTCCTTTCCTGCTTTATTTTTGGAATAATTCTATCTTAGTAGTTTTAAATAACTCATATAATTCTGTGCTAAATCGGAAGATCATCTCTCAAGTTTTGTCTAACCATCACTTTGCTTCAGATCACTTCCTGGTTCAATGGATGTTTTGTTTAATAAACGTTGTCAGCCTTCCATATGAGTCAAGTGCACCTGAGAATTTTGTTGTCTACCTAGGGGAAGATGAGAATTCCTCGGATATCAGGAAGACCCTGGAGCAGGAAATGGCAACCCACTCCAGTATTCTTGCCTGGGAAATTCCATGGACAGAGGACCCTGGCTGGCTAGGGTCCATGGGATGGCAGAGTCAGACAGGACTGAGCAGGCACACACAGGAAGACACAGAAATATAGGGCCTTTGATAATTAGCTGTAACTTAATAAATGCCCAAGTTCTGTTTCCTTATTGTCACTCATAGCTGTCTTGTAGCTTCTTATGTCATTATGGCCCACTTTTCAATACGACCGTGTCTTAATATCCAGTGTATCAAATCTAATCCTACGGTTTATTGTGGGCAACCCCAGTTGGTCTGCTTTGAACGCTTCCCTCCCTTCCTAGTGAATGGAAGTTATAGTTATGCCCCGCTGGTGGCCTGAATCACCTCAATTTGTTCTGGCAATCGGAGGCAGCTGCTCCCTGCGAAAGGCGTGAGGCCCGCTGAGGAGCGCGTTAGGAGTGACCTCCGGCTGAATAGACGGGCGCAGCCTTTTCTGCGCGGCCGGCCGAGCGTGAGCAAACGGCCCTGCTCAAGTGCAGACCGGTGCGCGATGCCAGGCAAGGCTCGGTCTCTTTTCTCTCGCTGGCTCTCTTTTTTCTCTTCCTTGAAAAATGAAACAGGATAGTGGACAGGCTGGTGTAATCTTAGTAACATCTGTTGCCTTTCACAGGGGTCTTAGCTGGGGACAATAAGTTTCCAAAAAGGGCCTGAGTTCCTGTTGACCGGGGGAAAATAGAAGCTCTCTGCTGAAAGGAGTGTGAACATGTTGCCCCACTCACAGTTCAGGGCTTTTGTGTCTTCTGTCAGAACGGGTAGGAAGAAAGGTGTTTGTTTGTTTTGTTTTTCCGTCTTCTTTCTTGACAAAACTGCCAGAAGGAAAAAAAAAAACAAAAAACAAAAAAACAAAAACTCGCAATTAGTGCTTAATGGACTTAAAGAATGGTGGAAAAGTTACATCTCTTAATACCTCATCTTCAGCTCAGTTAATCAGAAGTGTGGGAGAATGTCTGTTTGGCATTCTTTTACATCTGTTCCTTTCCAGATTCCTGATTAACCTTTTATACTAAGTCCAGACAGTTAGGAGGGCAATTGCTAGGTTCTTACTTTTTTTTGAAATGAGTATTTCACACATAATTTTTTTTCTCCCTTAAATTTGATCTGTTCATCTGACGCTGATTACCTGAATTTAGGCAGCAGGAAGCATTCCATTTAGATAATTTATATAGGGACGGTTATCTGCTTTTTTTGCAAGATTCTTTTTCAGAGCAATTTTGTTCAGTTTTAACCATGACATCCTTTCCAAGAAATGAGATGTGATGCAGCTGATGTGTGTGTGCCTCCTGTAGTCTACGGTTTCTTCAGACCAACAAATGAACAGGTGAAAGTGAATCCCAATACCTCAACTTTTATTGATGGTATACGTCTTTGGAATCCTTCACATGATTTCAGGAAAAAAAAATATATATATAGAAAGAAAAATCTACAGATGTAGATTTATGTCTATTAAGAGATTGATCGACTTAGACTTCAATGACTATGATCCATGTTCTACTATAAAAAGGAAATGCTAATATTTCTGAAAATATCTGAATTTATAAACATTTCTTTAGAAGACATAAGGGGTCCTTCAATAATAGGTCTTGTACAAACACAGTACATTCATGCATGACATATTTAAGAGCTGCTTTAAATGCTCTTTAAAGGTATTAATTTAAATGGGTTTAATGTATCTTATCCCCAAATTAAAAATTTTATGCTTCAAAGGCTTTAAAAATATTGCCTTTAGTTTAATTGCATTATTATACGTCCAATACTGTTTATAGATGTGTGAGTAAAATATAAAACTGTAGTATTGTAACAATGGTTTCTATGACTCTCATTAATGTTTAACAAGTTTTCTTATTTTTAAGCCAAAAGTAGAAGTAATAAAACAAATTCAGTATAAGAAGTAGAATTTAGGAATATAAAGATCATGTGCTACAGGTATGGAAAAATATGTTGGACATAATTGAAATAATTCTATTTTTTGAAGAAAGAAATCCTTACAAATTGAGTGTTAATTAACATCTAAATCACTCAGTTAAGACAGGGACAGCTAAAGTTACTTAAGAGTATTTCATAACTAGTCTTCATGAAGGAGAAGGCAATGGCACCCCACTCCAGTACTCTTGCCTGGAAAATCCCATGGACGGAGGAGCCTGGTCGGCTGCAGTCCATGGGGTCGCTAAGAGTCGGACACGACTGAGCGACTGCCCTTTCACTTTTCATTTCCATGCATTGGAGAAGGAAATGGCAACCCACTCCAGTGTTCTTGCCTGGAGAATCCCAGGGATGGGGGAGCCTGTGGGCTTCCATCTATGGGGTCACACAGAGTCGGACACGACTGAAGTGACTTAGCAGTAGCAGCAGCAGTCTTCATGAAATAGAATATGACATATTTTGTTATTCTTGCTTCTGGCGCTAGTTGTAAAGAATCTGCCTGCCAATGCAGGAGACATAAGAGACATGGGTTTGATTCCTGGCTCGAAAAGATCCCCTGGAGAAGGAACTAGCAAACCACTCCAGTATTCTTGCCTGGAAAATCGCATGGGCAGAGGAGCCTAGTGGGCTACAATCCATGGGATCTCAAAGAGTCGGACACGACTGAAGCGGCTTAGTACTTATTCTTGTTTTTAATAAATTTGTCACTCTAATAGATTTATCTAACTGCTGCTGCTGCTGCTAAGTTGCTTTAGTCGTGTCGACTCTGTGAGACCCCATAGACAGCAGCCCACCGGGCTCCCCCGTCCCTGGGATTCTCCAGGCAAGAACGCTGGAGTGGGTTGCCATTTCCTTCTCCAATGCATGAAAGTGAAAAGTGAAAGTGAAGTCGCTCAGTCATGTCCAACTCTTCGCGACCCCATGGACTGCAGCCTACCAGGCTCCTCCGTCCATGGGATTTTCCAGGCAGGAGTACTGGAGTGGGGTGCCATTGCCTTCTCCAGATCTAAATGCTAGATCCCATTTAAGCCAAGCCTTGATGTGTATGTGTGTGTGCTGAGTCACGTTGGACTCTCTCCGACCCCAGTGGACTGCAGCCCACCATGGCTCCTCTGTCCATTGTATCTTTCAGGCAAGATTACTGGAGTGGATTGCTATTTCCTACTCCAAGAAAACCTTGATAGCGTAAGTTAAATGAGAGAAAAAAAAAAAGAAGAAAAAAATCAGAAGCCATTTGCCAACTCACATACACAGCCCAATGGGTGGTGCTGAGGTTTTCCAGGCAATGCAGGGATTCAGCTATGTAACATGAGGTGTCCATTCACTCTGAATACACCAGGTAGATAGCTTCCATGCATAAGAAGTACAAGACCTAATTATATCTAAGGGTAAATGGGAGGAAAAAACAGCTTTGGACTCTGAAATCTACCTATCTGCATATCTTGGACTATGGACTGGCTTCCCAGGTGGCACTGGCAAGTGGTGAAGAATCCACCTGCCAATGCAGAAGACACAGGAGACATGGGCTTGATCCCTGGGTTGGGAAGATCCTCTTGAGGAGGAAATGGCAACCCACTCTAATCTTGAAAAATCACGTGGACAGAGGACGCTGGCGGGCTATAATCCACGGTGTTGTAAAGAGTTGACTGACCATGCCTGCATGCACATGTGCTTTGGACTAAATGTTTGTGCTTCCCCCAAATTCACATGAAAGTGAAAGTGTTAATCACTCAGTTTTCTCTGACTCTGGGATCACCAGGCTCCTCTGTCCATGGAATTTTCCAGGCACGAATATTGGAGTTGGGAAGCTGATTCATATTTCAGGGGACTTACCTGACCCAGGGATTGAACCTGGGTCTCCTGTATTGCAGGCAGATTCTTTACAGTTTGAGCCACTAGGAAAGCCCAGAATGCATATGATGAGACCCTAATGCCCTGTGTGATGGTATTTGAAGGCAGAACCTTTGGGACACCATTGGACTTGGATGGGGTCTTGAGGTGAAGCCCTCACAGTGGGGTTAGTGACCACATTAGAGGATAAAGACAGACATTTCCTCGGCCGTGAGGACACTGCAATTAGAAGGCCGTCTACTCCCAGGAAGAGAGTTCTCACCAGCACTGGACCTGTCCACACCATGATTTCAGATGTGGAGTCTCCAGACAACACAAGAGAAATTAGCCTTTGTTGTGGACACCACCCAGACTAGGGTATTTTCTTTTTTTAAGATTTTTTTTTTAATGTTGACCATTTAAAAGCTTTTTATTGAATTTGTTACAATGTTGCTTCTGTTTTCATTTTTTGACCATGAGCCGTATAGGATCTTAGCTCCTCAACAAGGGACTGAACCTGAGCCCCCTGCCTTGCAAGGTAAGGTCTTAACCATTGGACCACCAGGGAAGTCCCTAGGTATTTTCTTACAGAAGTGGGAGCAGACTAAGACATCTTACCTTTAACAGTTCAGTTCAGTTCAGTTGCTCAGTTATGTCTGACTCTTTGCGACCCCATGAATCGCAGCACGCCAGGCCTCCCTGTCCATCACCAACTCCCGGAGTTCACTCAGACTCACGTCCACTGAGTCCGTAATGCCATCCAGCCATCTCATCCTCGGTCGTCCCTTTCTCCTCCTGCCCCCAATCCCTCCTAGCATCAGGGTCTTTTCCAATGAGTCAACTCTTCGCATAAGGTGGCCAAAGTACTGGAGCTTCAGTTTTAGCATCATTCCTTCCAAAGAAATCCCAGGGTTGATCTCCTTCAGAATGGACTGGTTGGATCTCCTTGCAGTCCAAGGGACTCTCAAGAGTCTTCTCCAGCACCACAGTTCAAAAGCATCAATTCTTCTGCGCTCAGCCTTCTTCACAGTCCAACTCTCACATCCATACATGACCACAGGAAAAACCATAGCCTTGACTAGACGGACCTTAGTCAGCAAAGTAATGTCTCTGCTTTTGAATATACTATCTAGGTTGGTCATAACTTTTCTTCCAAGGAGTAAGCGTCTTTTAATTTCATGGCTGCAGTCACCACCTGCAGTGATTTTGGAGCCCAAAAAAATAAAGTCTGATACTGTTTCTACTGTTTCCCCATCTATTTCCCATGAAGTGATGGGACCAGATGCCATGATCTTCGTTTTCTGAATGTTGAGCTTTAAGTCAACTTTTTCACTCCCCTCTTTCACTTTCAACAAGAGGCTTTTTAGCTGCTCTTCAATAAATTTACACACCAATGAAGGCCTGACAGTAAATTAATGAGTAAGCTGACTGTGGCAAGATGGAGTGTATATACCCATCTCAAGGGAACAGACAAACTTCATGTTGCCATACTTTACAGTATGAAATTGTAGGTGTGGTCAGATTTTCAGTGTGTAGAAGGCAGAGGGAATTCCCTGGCAGTCCAGTGGCTTGGACTCCATGCGGCCACTACCAGGGACCCGGTTCAATCCCTGGTTGTGGAACTAAGATCCCTCAAGCTGTGTGGCACAGCCAGATATATACTCAATATTTATGAAAAAAGGAAGACAAGTCAGAAACAGAGATATGTGTGTATAATCTTCCAGTAACAAGCACTGAAAGACACACACAAAGTAAACTCACTCTGTGGGCCCAACTTGACTGCTGGTTGGGTGTGATGAGAAGGGCACTGACTTGACCCACCTTGGTTAAACAAACAAAAACACCTGGAACATTGTTTGCCTTGCTCTGTTATGTATTCATTCAAACATGACTCTCATATTAGGCAAATTTGCAAGGTTGGTTAAGGAGCTGTCTTTCAGAAATTTAGAAAGATGTATTTTGTCTTAATCTGTAGGGATTATTTAAACATTTAAAGAGTACCTAGTAATTTTCTAACAAGTAGTAGAGCTATTTTTATTCATTACCTATGGTTTAAATAAACTTATGTAGCTGTTTAACTTTTTGGGGAACTACTTCATATTTCATTCCATAAAGGAACTGAATTATCCTTCAATATATATTGTAACATCAAATTACTTTCTTGCCATGAGCTCATTTGACCTTATAGTTATCCAAAATATAGGCTTTTTACCCTAAAGCGATGGACTCATTCAAGTCTTACTGTTCTAAGAATGAGAATGATGATTTACGTTAGTAGATTGACATTAGATTTACACCTTAAATAAAAGTTTAAGGTGTGATATGGAAAACCATGTCTATAGAGTTATTTGTGAAAATACATTCCATTCATATCATTATCAATCCACAACAATCCAAACTATTAAAAAAATGTCAAATTAAAAGTGACAGTGGCTACAACCAAATTATTTTTCCACTGCTTAGAAAAACTATGAAATAACAAAAATCCTTCTTGGTATTTGACAGGCAAAATGTGAATAATTATGTCTGCATGTCTAGGATTTTTAGGAATCCTGCATCGGATGTTGCCCTATCGACCAACTGGCATGCTTTCTACTGGGTTTTGATTCTTTTTTTTTTTAAGTGGACCTTTCTTAAAAGTCTTTATTGAATTTGTTACAATGTTGCTTCTGCATTATGTTTACTCTTTTTTTGGCCACAAGGCATGTGGAATGTTAGTTGCCCAACCAAGGATCAAACCTGCACACCCTGGTTTGGAAGGCGAAGTCTTTAACATTGGACTACCAGGGAAGCCCCTTGGGTTTTGATTCTTATTCACATACCTGGAGTTTGTCATGAGATTATGAACCAATATCCTTATCTTCCTGAATTTCAGTTTCATCATTGATAAAATGAGGGAATATGCTTAAGTGTCATTGAACGTGTCTTATTAGGTCATTTCATGTGTACGGTATTATCTCCTGTGACTGGGGGTAAGTCAGTTGCTTACTGAGGCCCCTTAACCCTCTTAGACCACAATTTGTATCCACAGAGTTATTTGGAAGGAGATCTTTAAGTTCCTCATGATATGTATAACATTTTCTTGTCAGCATTAAATCTAAAAAGCCCTAACCAAATAAACGTGGCATAATGAGCATTGATTTCCACTGCAACATCTTCTCACACAAACACGCAAATGCATTGGAAAATATTGTGCCTTATTTTGTCCATAAGGACTGTGTATGTTGGTCCTCACACATGGCATCGGTCTTGATTTAGTTTCCTCTTTACTCTTTTGTAGTGAGAGACCCTCATTAGCTTGAGGTGCAGAGTGACCATTTGCCCAGTTGGGTGAGGAAGTTTAGGAAAAATGCTGATTGTATCCCTTTTTAATCACTCAATCCTGAAAGTGAAAGGGAAACCACTTGCAGTTCACAGAGATAATGACTGCTTGAGACATCACCTTTGTCAATGGAGTAGTTCAAGCTCATAAAAAGACTTTGCTTCTTAACCACAAGTACCTTTTTGGGTGGCAGCTCTTCAGTATTTCATTAAGCATGCTTACCTGCCTTTGAAAAAACTGGCTCATTTCATCTCCTTGGGTGAGGTATATTGTTTCCTCTTCCTGAATTTGCTTTCTGAATATGAGTTTAGCCTCAAAGTCAATACTCCTGAGAGCTGTACTTTTGGTTCCATGCTGCGGCTGGAAGTAGAGTCATTCCTCGATGCACATTTAATGTGTGTTAGGAGAGCACTAAATATAATTGAGTGGCACCAGCTATAAAGCCTGCAGAACCCAGGGCAAGCCAGCTCTCTGAGTCTGTACATCAGGTTAGTCAATAGGCAGAGAAATGGTGTCCCAGCCCAAGGTGAACAAGAGAACGCATGCTTAGGGAGGCCTTTCTGTCTAGGCAAGCAGAGGATTCTGTGTAAGAATCTCATTTTATGTAAAAAAAATAAAAATCCCCTATTAAATCCTGTTGCTCCTTGGAGACTGTTCTCCAGGGGATCTTCCCAACCCAGGGATCGAACCCGTATTTTCTTGGTAGGCAGATTCTTTATGACTAAACCACCTGGGAAGCCTGGTTTATGTTTTTAGGACTCTCCAGTAACAAATGTCTTCCTCCTTCAAATCTTGTACTTTGCTGCTTACTGTTCTCTTACTGAGTTTAGCCTCATCTCTCCTTTTTAAATAGTTCTGAATGTGCCTGGAATAGTCTGTGGGGACTCGACCTTACTTTCCTTTGTAATTCCTGCAGTTTGCGGCATCAAACCTGGTACACAGCACAGACTCAATAAATACTTTTGAAATGAGTTTATTGTGAAATTCCATTTTTACTTTCCCCCAGAAGATTCTCCGGTTTATCACAGAGTGATAGAGCAATGTTTAGCAGAAATTTGCATTATCACTTTTCTCTATGATAGTTTTAGAATGTTTTTATGGAACAACTATAATTCAAGAGATAACACAGGCCTAGCTATATTATATCTGACAATTTTCATCTGAGATGCTTTTTAAAAAGTAATTTGTGTTCTAACTATTCTAAATCTAGAGATACAATTGCACAGCCACAGTATCATACATGATTTAAATAAGTAAGAGTTCCCTTGCCTTGGCGTTTAACACCAAATCCAGGTCAGATGTTTATCTGTTTGGGTTTGTTCATCAGAAAGAAAATGTTGAAAATTTGACATGTAGCAGCAGAAACTCTCCTTATTTAAAATGATAACCAAGCACCCACCATATCTCAGATATTCTCAAGCCCCATGAAGAAGCCTTCAATATCTGAAGAGTTCTGGAAAGATAGCCTGGACAACTTCCTTTGCCTAGAATGGGAAAAAATGTATTCTTCATCTTTGCTTTCGCAGCCCTCCCGGTGTCATTTTCTTTCCATTTTCCTTCTTTTTTTCTAAGTAGTTGGGGTGAGGAGTAAACTACCAGTAATCTAAAGCACAATATATACAAGTAGGCAGATTTAAAAGTTTAAACTTTTTGTTTCTGCTTTTCTGTTTCACCATTAGATCTCACCATTCTTCTTTTTAAAGATTTTTCCTTTTTGATGTGGACCACTTTTAAAGTCTTTATTGAATTTGTGACAACGTTGCTCCTGTTTCATGTTTTGTTTTTGTTGGCCACGAGGCATGTGGGATCTTAGCTCCTGGACAAGGGATCAAACCCGCACCCTCTGCATTGGATGGTGAAGCCTTAACCACCGGACCATCAGGGAAGTCCCAGTGCTTTTCATTCTTGTGTGGCAAAGTTCTTGGTGCTGTATATTTGAAGGGACTGGAAACCTCAGTACTGGTCCATCTGCATCATTGCATCATCCTAGAAATCTGAGTACCACCCACTGGGATGCATCTAGCTTATCGTAGGTGAGTTTGCAAAGGATTTTTTTTTTTCTTTCTCATTTTATTTATGCTGTCAAGGTTTTTCATGCTTGGGCTCTTTTATTGCTTAATATGAGATCTTAGACCACTGAGCCTGATGGCGGTTTTCAATGAGATCTTAGTCCTGTGTCCTTACTGTGGCTCCTGAAAGGTCCATTGGCCTCCTTCTCACCCTTGTTGTTGTTCAGCCACTAAGTCACGTCCGACTTTTTGTGACCCTATGCACTGCAGCCAGAGCTTCCTGGCCCTTCATTATCTCCTGGAGTTTGCTCAGATTCATGTCCATTGAGTCAGTCATGCCATCCAAGCATCTCATCCCTGTCACCCCTTCTCCTTCTATCCTCACCCTGGAGAACATTTAAGGAGATAATTCCTTAGACCCCATTAGACATCCTTGCCTTCTGTGCTGTCTCAGCAGCTCCCTTGCTCTGTGAATATCTTCAAGCCCCTTAACTAAATAGTATATTCTCCAAGTATTCACTTTTGGACAGACTGACTGCTTAAATAATATTCAAGGAGCCCTTGAGAACCTCTTAAGCAGTGAAATTGTATCATCGCATACTTTGGATTTACCCTGTCTAGTACCTGTGAGGGGTAGTCACCAGTGAGATGTTGTCAGGGGTGGGGGTGTGTGTGCTGATATCATGATGCTAATCCTAGCAAACATCTTTATTCTCTCCATGATTACTTGTGCTTTTACTGATAACTGCATTCAAGATATCTTTAAATCTACTTCTATTTTCTGATTATATCTAAGGGTTTTTCATGCACTAATGCCACAACCAGAGTCCAGGCTACTATTTTTCTCACCTGGATTTCTACAGTAATTTCCTAAACACTTCCTCACCTTCTGTGCTAAGCTGACCTAAATCAGCTGCCAGGGTGTCGCCTTCTTGTGCGATTATCATCACAATTTCCAGTCGTAAAACTCTTCCTGCTCCCGCATTGCTCTCAGGGTACAACTGAAATGCTGGCTCTTCCCATTCGAGACTTTTTGTTCGTGTTATGTGCTCCCACGCCCAATACTCTCTTTACCTTGTCACGATGCCCATCGTGGTGTAGGGAGATGTACCCACCTTATTTTCACAACAGGTTGGAAAGTTCCCGAAGATAAGAACTGTACCTTCACCTTTGTGTTCTCAGCCTCTAGACTAAGGATCACACAGCAGGGGTTCAGTTACTACTTACCAAGTTAGCAAAGGACAACAAAGATCTAGGAGTCTGTCTTACTTAGCCCTTTCCTTTCTAGAAAATACACGTAAACCTAATTAGATGAACTAGACCGATGAACACAGACATACTCAGGGAAACTCTAAGCATCACATAATGAAAAGATACATTTTATGATTATCTACACGTTTATATCGGGGAAAGATTTTTCACAGGAAACTATAAATGATCTTTTTGAGAGCTTGCCTTGTGTGAGAGGTTCTTGCCTTCTGTCACAGCTATATTTTCCTGCCCAGGGCTCCCCAGAATTGCTGGAACTGTGCAGACCTCATGATTAGCTCTTTTCTGCCCTCAGCTGCCAGATATTCAAGCCACATCTCTGGTTTTAGAGTAAGATCAGGATGGAATGAATATGAATATAATTGAACCATCAATCTCATCAGAAACCTTGTACTTTTGCACTGAATTTGCTTTGGGAAATAAGAAGTGTAGGGAAATACTTTCCACAGCAACTGGAATTATGGCAAAGTTCTCTTACCTCTTCTGATTCCTCCTTCTGCAAAAGAGAGTTTTATTGATTTATTCAAGAGTGAAAGTACATTGAAAGTATTTTTTTTAAGTAGGAAAGAAAGGGGGACACATTGATTTGTGTACATTATATGACAGTAAAGAAACAAAAACTTCAACTGAGAGGGTTTTTAAAAGATTGTTATATATTAGAATATAAATCTTAAAGCATTAATTTGGAAATAACAGAAGCATGACATTTCATAAATAAGCATCTGCAGTGATGACTTACGTTTGTATTTCATAGAATCTTAAACATTTGGTATCGTCTTGGGATTTACCTAATACAGTGTCTTTTTATTTGTGTTTCTCAGGAAACGAGGTTCTCTAATTAACCAAAATTTATAGGAAAAGGAGAAAGGATTTAAAAAACATGTCCTTGGACTTGACCACAGTGTAAACCTGTGGAGTATTTCCTTTATTTACTTTTCCTAATGTTGGGCTTCCTTCTAAAAATAAAGCACAAACACCTTCTAGGGACCTGGAAGATGCTACAACATTTGTCTCTTGCCCACCACTCCAGTGTAACCCATCTTGTCTCTCCCTCTTGCGTTGTGTTCTCTGTTTTCTCAAATACCCTTGCCTCTTTCCTTCTCCAGATCTTCTGCAGACCTTTGTCATTGTTGTTCTGCCCAGGCCATTTTCCTTCAGAGTTTCTCAAGTCCAACTTATTCTCATCACCATGTCTCAGCTTAAGCACCTCCTCCTTGGAGAAGGACCTCGCCAGATGAATAGATGTCCCTCAGTTACTGTCTGAAGCACCCCCTGTTCCTACCCTTGCCTTCTACACTGCACTCGACTGGAGAGGAACCTGGATCTTCCTCTATGAGGAACAGAATCGGAACTAGTATTCTGGGTAACTCTCCCCTTCTAGAATCTAGGTCAAGGTTACAGTTTCTGTTAGGGGAAGCACACTGACTAAAACCACCCACCTTGGCCAGGCACCATCATAACTATTTCCATAAATGATCTTACGACAGATCCTAGCAAGGAACACAGAACTAAGAAGCCACCACCAACTGGAAGAGTTCAGGAAAGGTAAAAAGAAGACGTCACATGTCCTTCCACCGCCCAGAATCCTTCTCGCTGGCATCCATCTTGGCTGAGCAATGCATGTGCCCCCAGGAAGGACCTTGAGTCAGAATGACCGGCCAGAGACCACCCAGAAACTAATTGCATCACCATGAAACTGGAGACTGAGAGCAGTTCTCCTGGATTCCTTTACCTCCCGCTCTTCACCTGGGGCCCCTTCCCAATAGAGTTGCTTTGTCAGCATGCGCGTCTCCTCCGACAATTCATTTCCATGTGTTAGACACTCTCGGGCCCTGGAAGTGGTCCCCTTTTTGGTGCCAGTTTAAGGGTATTTTTAAAAAAGAAAGGCAAGGAGTCTGGAAACATCTGGTTCAGGATGAAAGCCCAAACTGATGATCAGTATTTATGCAGAGGACCAGAAAATAAATAATCGAGGACAATTTTAGGAAAAGTATGACCAAAATAACGCCAAAAAACCCCACTCCATTTCCTTCCCTTTTCATATGTGGTGGCCGTTGATTAAAATAAGCTAATAAATATATATGGTATGGTACCAAATTCCTGATCCCACATTATCCCTTATAGATGAAAGATCTAGGCAGTCAATGAGCTGGTAAAAACTGGCAGGTGGGCTCAGATTTGTGTTAATACTGGATGAGATACAACCATTCACTTCTTGTATTCCATAAATACTTGATGTGGGTTAAACATGTGCTGTGTCTTAAACATAGTGAACATTTCTCTTTGCTTTCCTGAAACGTTTGGTCCAGAGCAATTGTAAGTATAGGTCCCATCCCAGAAGCAAATTCATTTACGCAAAGGAAGGCCACCAGAAAAATGTAAAGTTCTAGTCTGTGAACATTAGCTGGAATAATTTAGGATTTCACAGAGAAAATCCTATCAAAGTCCTTCACGATGAAGCCAAGGTTTAATGTCTGGCTACCAGGAAAATGATGATGGTGGAGTTGAAAGAGAAATACATCCTGGGAAAGTCAAGGCGGTATCTATGTACGATACAAAGAGGTCTGTTGTAAAGGTACAGAGTTTGAGGGATGGCTGACAGTTGAACGGAAATGGACCGTGAAATGGTCCTCCAGGCAAACCTGGAGCTGGAGAGGTTTGGGGTTGAAGACACAACTTTTAAAATGAAGCAATTGTAAGTAAATAGCATAGCGAGCCGCGGTATTTGGAAATGAATACGCTTTAAAAAGGTTTTCTGTTAGAATGATTAGCATAGAATACAGTTTTAAAGATTAAGTAGAGGAGAGAGAGAGAAAAAAAAGAAGCAAGCTAAGCGGACTGGAGGAGCTGGACTGGGGGGAGGGTAAGTGTGCCTGAGGGATACAGGAAGCAGAGGTGCTTACACTGACGAGCCAAGCCCACAAGCAGGGTATCTGGAGAATCACTGTTACGGATGGATGGGAGACGCAGGGCCAGTTCCATTAACCGAATGAGAAAAATGAAAACGAACGCGCTTGGAAACGATCTATTCACCTTCCTCACCCCTACGACGGAGCAGCTAGGCATCAGACCAAATCAAGCACCAGAGCAGAAGAACACGCAGCGTGCTCAACTCTACCGGCGGCGGCGCGTCCTAAAAAGACTAGACTCCCTTGCCCACCTCGCGAGGGTCCTCTCCACCCAGCGGGTAAATCACACACCTCGGAAGTTTTGCATTAGCCCGCCCAGCAGGGGAGGAAATTTTCTGCAAGTACAGAAAGTAGAACTAGGGCAGTCCGAGGAGATTGAAAGGGCAAAACTATCACGCAAGAAAACTGTAAGTTCTGATTAGTTTTATGACTTTGCCTTCATGCCTCAGGAGCTCCATTGATCACGGCTTCCGCGACAGGTTGCGGGTGGGGAGGGGAGGGCACTGGGGGGAAAAAAAAAAAAATTTCTCCAAACTCTCCTCCGGCTCGGCGTTTTCAGATGCAAATACCTCGCCGGGAGATGGATGGGCTGCTGCCCCTCCTACTTCCACCGCTCTCCTGGATTTTCCTGCGAAGGACTCGGTCTGCGCGGAGCTGTCAGGAGGACGGTGGAGGAGGGGCGCGCGGGGGTGCGCGCGCGGGCGTGCGCGCGCGGC